>JBDJHY010568781.1:1346-16678 GCA_039654485.1 Withania somnifera
CAAAAAACCCCCCCCCCCCCCCCAAAAAAAAGGAAAAAGGAGATGAAGATAATCAATATAAGTAAAACACCAAATACACGACTGGACATGACTCCCCAGAACCTGGTATCGTTGCAGTAGAGCGTCTAATACAAAAAGGTATAAAATACAATCCACAATAGGGTAAAACTACAAATAGCTATCTAAACTCCAAGGGGAACAGCTAAATAGACAGAAAGAAGATTAGCTAGCATGAACGTCAACTGCTTACCACATCTTCTGTATAGCACCAAGATAATCCAAAAGATCACGTCTGCCCTGATAACTCGTACGAGGAACTGCATCAGGAAAAGAAGCAGAAGTATAGCACGAGTATAAAAAACAACGGGTACCCATAGGCATCATAGATCGATCGGGAAAAAATAAGCATAAGCAAAGTAAAGAGTGTTCAAAAACAACTAAGGCACTAGTAAATAATGTACCACCAGAAGCACAACTACAAAAATAGCTAGTGAGTGCAGTGAAGGATCAGCTATCAACATGTATAGTATCAACTAACAGGCATGAAGGAAGCCACTAACAAGGTGCGACACATAGACTCGGTCTACAAGTAGATCATGACAAAACGTAACACATACCTAGAGCTCCAATGTAACCAATATAAATGAAGACCAAATAGAGGAAGAATAAAATAAGTAATGTAACCACTGAAAGTAACAATCACTATGGAAAGGAAATCAATCAATAACACCTAGATGTAATGCAAGGAGGTGCGGTGCTGGAAGAGTAAATAAGTACCTGTACACATCCTCCCCAGTATAGGACTCTATCAGAAGGGGACCTATAAAAAATTTCCCTTATACTTTGCCAACCTACCCCTATACCCCTCCCCAGCCATGCAATCTATCCCAGGCATAGCAACCCAAGTCAAAGGGTCCATAGAGAAATTCAATCTCACGTACAAAATCCTCGTAAAAAGACATCTAATATTATAGTCATCAAGACAAAACTAGGGCTCATTCTGTATATCATATCTCAGTGAAAATCCAAGTCCTTCCATCTAAGAAAAAAATCCAAATCTTAGAAAATCCATTGTCTCCATGTAGATAGTATCAAGAAAACACAGTGATAGTGAGAAAATATCCTCAAATAATAAGAGAAAATAGCTCCTTACTGCTCATGAGCACAGTCATCAAAAGCATAAATATATATAAAAGAAATTAGTTTTTTATCATTATTCTATCAAAATCCAGTTACCTTTCTTAAAAGTTTAATGCATACTAGCAAAAAATAAACCGATCAACATGCTAAACTAATCTAAGGCTGCTAACTGAAATCTATAAGATGACTGTCAAGTCCTAGTCACGAGGTATAATTCTCTTTTAGCCCCACCTGGCCCCGAGCCTTGAGTAATTGTTTCCCAGATGCCACAGATGCCTAAAGGGCACCCGTTAAGGGCCAAGTATACACCTATATAGGAAAAAAATGCTTATCTACAATATCTCAGTCCGATACAACTCACTCTCAGGTTCGTATTGGGCTAGAAACTGATATCATTATTTGGGCCACTAACCACCCAACAGAATGAATAACCGGATATCCAGTGCCCGAAAAGACTACCCCTGCTCTAATCACACATAATAGCACAAGCAGAGCACAAAATAATCATCTTACCTAGATCATCTCTAAAGACATCAACCTAAACGGGGGTGGCTACTAAGCTCTAACTTCTAGTATAATCCCCTCCCCAACCTCACTACGGTGCAAAGTCAGCGTATAATAATATGCATCAAAGGTGTTACTCCTTCCCCAACCAAACTACAATCTAGAGTCAGTATTAGACACTCGATCTGGGGAATATAGCCCATGGGGTAAGTGGTTAAGCTACAAGCCAGATAATAAGGCCATAGTTAGAAAGAATCAACATATCAGGACCTGACTAATGATCCCGACACTGAGATAGCACTTTACCATACATATACTAGACTAATACCTAGTCTCAAGAAAGTAGAACATAGCCTACAAAGATTATGGTGATGTGCATGAGAAGCGTGCCAAAAAAAAACAAAGATCACATACTAAGCTTAGAATCATGTGAGGCTATCAAAAATATAACCCATGTGTCAAGATGCGTAAAAGAAGACCCATATTTTTATATAAATAGCGGGGTCAAAATCCGAGATGAAATCAGGTCCATAAACCATAACAACTTGAGAAAGAAAAATATTTATACCAATGCATAGAGCACAACTCATACATCATATGGTGCAAAATAGAGCAAAATTTAACAGTAGAAACAGAAGATATAAGACCAAAAATTTTATATAATAAAGAAATAAAGAATTACCTGGTAGAAATTATCGTAGAACTGTAGAGTTTCCACAGAGTAAAACTTGATTAACAACTCTCAAATACAAATAATCTCTGGAAAAATAAGAAAACTAAAGATTTGGGGATAAAATTGCTGGGAAAATGGAAAGAAAACTTTTATAACAACACCAACTAGCCAATAAATAGGCCAAAATGACAAATTTATCAGCCCATTGGCCGATAAATAGGTCCTCGCAGACCAATCCTTGGTAGAGTTTTGAAATTTGTTTAAAATATGCACATAATGGAAACGATATCCAATTCTACCTCTTCATATATGAAATCTTTATGTAATTGATATTCCGGACTCAATAAAATCAATAAAAAGGTGATTCAGGGTTTCATAAGATGAGTAGGACCCAAAAAATCTATAATTTCAAAGGAATTTAAATCGTAAAATTGCTAGGGAACCAACCTATTGGTCCCAGCAAGTCAAAATTGACTTGGTTTAGTTGCAAGAATGCTCTAAACGTATTGAAATTATGGGAATCACTGAAATGTCCCTGAGAGAAATTACAATATCCACCACTAAAGAAACTTTCTTCCATGAAATTAAGGAGGAAAGAGTACCTGAAGTATGGAACAAACACAAATACAAGAACTCACACAATGTTTCCCATCCTCTTAACAACCTTCTCAATTATACCATACATCTAATGAACTCATTTAACAAAAATGTTTCTAGGCTTGACCCCTCTACATCTTTCTTCAATAGTCGTCTCAAGGTTGTGGAACAAACTAACCAATCATCCAATCAAGCTGACTCAAGATAAAATGTACTGGATAAATGAGGCATATATAACAACGAACCAAGGAGATATGGCACCTAACTCTAAAGGTAGATCTACAATCTGTAGGAAACCCCACTAATTTGTCCCGTGATCTCGTAAGGCCCTAACTAAACTCAAAATCCACAAGTCCTCGATACTAAACTGAATATGCAAAGGCTCTAATCTACGTGGCTCTTCAATCTACTCTGTGTAAGTTGAAGTATGAGCTGAAAAGTATGCCTTTCTCTGTTGTATCTCGAATTAATCAAACGTCTGAGTTCAAGTCTCAATACTACTGTATCCACCAATAAGTGATCTACAACGCATACGATACCCATTCTTAAATAGAAATAGTGCGATCTGAATGCTTGGATGATAGTTTCCATTAGGAGAAATCTACCCAATCCAAATGTTGATCCCGCTACCACCAAAATCAAATACAAACCCGAAATGATCTTGGAGTACCTGGATGGTCTTCTCAGACTACCTTTCTGTCTATAGGTAAAATGTCGCACTAAAAGCGACAGTCGTACCCATCATATTATACATTCTTAAAAATCATGAAGTAGTCCCAATACTCCTATCTGATATGATAGAGGCTAGAACCTCATCCAGATGAAGGACCTCTCGAACATACAAGGCAACCAACCTCTTGGCATTCTAAAAACAATGAAATCGGTAGAAAGTGATTAAATTTGGTCAATCAATCCACGATAACCCATACACCATCACAACCTTTGGAAGTACAAGGGAGATCAAAATAAACTTAATGATAGCCCTCTCTCACTCCTACTTAGGAAATACGGAGTCGCTGCAACAAACTACCTAGACTATAGTGCTCGAGCCTCACCTACAAGCAGTTCAAGTATCGAGAATCAATCCCCAAATGGTATCCTCTGGAAACTAGAATAGCGACTTTCATCATATAAAGTTATGTCAAGGCTAAACATCAACCTCAACCATTACCAAAAATCAAGGACATGAACTCATGACGTATCCTGAGTACCTAAATGACCCTCTCATACTGGCTGTCAGTTTGTGGATGGAAAATCGATATTGTATTGACCTCAAATGAGATCCTCGGGTAAAATTGACTAACTATATCACAAAAGGAAACTCAAACTAATCGACAATCAATAATAGTAGGTACCACAAATAGCAGCTGACCTTGTCTGTAAAGTCTACCCTAGTCTTGGCTTGGAACAAAAACCAAGGTGACTATATGGACTCGATCATTAAAATTATCCTATCAAATACTGAAATTAATTGAGAATCAATCAAAATCGCTCTAAAACACAAGGAAATGATAGCCCCAAAGAACTCTATAATATTACCCATATACTGATAGTAGCTTCAAGTCGCGACTTCAAGATCAATAAAAGCCAACTGCCCAAAACTAGTGATCACAAATTGATAACAGGAATAAACTCCAACTAATCATAACATTTTAACATTAGGTTCCTCTAACTCAAAACCTAGAAGCATCCTAACTTTTATACAAAGAACACCAAAACTGAATCATAACTCTGCATATACTGATCTCGGGTCCAAAAATAGGAGAACACGGCAGATAACACATCCATACCCATTTTAAAAGGACCAAGCTTATACGAATGCATCGATTGACTATGACTGGTAATGAATCACGAAACTAAGCTTATGAAATCCTCTGAGATATCACAATCTTCATCCACCCGATAAAGGAGTATTCTCACCAACCAGTACAACTACCTATCTGTGGGCACAAGGACTAGCCACCAGCAACTACAAGTGAGGGAACTCAAGAGATAATAGCTGACCCCATAAGACCTTCCATGGAGAAGGATAAGGTAATGCCCTGGCAGTTACTCTAGACTGAAGAGGTTGAACAGAAAGGGAGAGTCAACTACTTACAACAACTGCTCACTCTAGTCTGCTAGAACCAACCAGTGAGGGTCTCAAATGATGTAGGGCATAATCTAAAGCTACAGAATAGCTCACGAATGAGAAAGATTACTCTAGGATATCAAGGCATCTTCCCAAAAGAACGAAGAAACCTCAAACACACAATGCTAATAAGCACTCTTGAGGAACTAATTGTCTAACCTGAACATAAGGCAAGTCTTAATTGGCAAAGGCCTAAGGATCCTTATCAATCTAATGAGATACTCTGGTCATGGCTAAGGTATAATCATAATAGAAAAATCTTATATCTAGGGAAAACAGGGTAACCTTCCCATGCCTGACGAAATTATTGAGGCTTGTTATCAACCGAAGGTCCCAACTCTGCTATCTCACAACACCTATAGGATAAACTAGCCAAACAACTCAAATCCCTCACTAGGATCCACCACTAAAAATTTCCTCTTCAGGGTAGGACAAGGTGAGGATTCTCAAATCATAGCTAGACAATAGTAAGGCCTTCCTAACAAGGAAACTCAACCCCTAAATCACATATCACATCCTGAAAAATAATCACAGGTATCTCCCGGGGCTAACATATAAGACTCAGCTTGCCAATCAAAACCACAACACAGGTGCCACCAAATAAATACATAAAAAAGAGCTACAACATCAAAGGCTAATGGAAAGGCCTACCCCTATTATATGATACCACATCAACAAGGGTAAGGTCAATCAGCTAACACATATAGAGCAAGAAAGAATTAAGTTAAAATCACATCGAGATCACATAAGCCAACTAGGCAGAGGAATAAAATAAATCCAAGTCATACATAAAGCTCGAAGGTAAGTTACTCGAGATACCGTGCTCACGAATACGAACCAAAGGATGGAGAATCGCTGGAAAACTTTATTGATCGACTAGACTAATGCACCCACAAAAAAGGAATTCCTTATTTGAATAAACAATCCCTCCACAAGCAAAACACAAACCACTAGGACCATCAGCCACTCTAACAAACTACTGATGCAAGGTTGTAACTGGTACTGACTAAATGGCCCTGTATAGAGGGCATTCTCTCAAATAATATCCTAGATCTCCACACTCATAACAACCACTTCCTCTTCCTTGATCGGAACCACTAATGGATATCCTTGGGCCACCAAGACATCAAATCCTAGTAGATTTAC
This sequence comes from Withania somnifera, assembly GCA_039654485.1. NCBI lineage: Eukaryota > Viridiplantae > Streptophyta > Magnoliopsida > Solanales > Solanaceae > Withania > Withania somnifera. The sequence continues at coordinate 7,538 of JBDJHY010568781.1, forward strand.
CCCTAACAGGCCAACTGCTTTGGCTGATACCTACTAATGGAAAGGAGGACTGAATTGATCTATGGGGTTGTCCCTAATACTTCTGTAGAGACCTCCACCTATCTTGCTTATGCTGAAATCTCCTAGACGATCGAGAGTTACCAGTAATTCCCTGACGGACCCAAATACTTTGAGAAACCTAGCCTCTATCAGCCTGCTAAGGTGGGGATAATTAGGCCCCAGGAAGAGGACCCAATTTTGAAGTTTTGGTAATGCATACGGGAACCTCGCTAGGACCCGCTAAGGGCCACTTTCTGGTCATGTGCAAGGATCAAAGCCAAATAAGATGATAAGAAACCTAATAACCATACAACACATGTAAGGAGTCAAGAATCTACCAAATACTTTCTCTTACAGTCAGAGACACGGTGAACCTAGAGCTCTGATACCACTCTGTCATGACCCAAAAATCAAGTTGTGATGGTATCTACACTCACCTATATTCCTAACCCTAGTCCAAAGCAGATAGCAGTGGGCCAGTACCAAGAATACAACATAAAAAGCAGGAGATAAAGAGAAGAAATAAAAGTAAAACATTAAATACACGACTGAACATGACTCCCCAGGTATCGTGGTTGTAGAGAGAATAAATACAAAAAGGTATAAAGTACAACCCATAATGGGGTAAAACTAAAAACAGCTATCCAAACTCCAACTAGAATAGCTGTATAGACACAAGGAATATTGGACAGCATGAACGGCCAACTGCTCACCATATCTTCTGAACAGCACCAAGCTAATCCACACGATCTCATCTTCCCTGATAACTTGTACTAAAACTTGCAACAGGAAAAGATGTAGAAGTATAGCATGAGTACCAAAAATAATGGATATCCAGTAAGCATCCTAGGCCGATCGGGATAAAGTAAACATAAGAAAAGTAAAGAGCAGTCAAAAGCAACTAAGGCACGAGCACATAACATACCACCAGAAGGGCAACTAAAACAATAACTAGTGAGTGTAGTGAAGGAGGAAGCTATCAGCATGTAAAGTATCAACTAACAGGCATGAAGAAAGCCACTAACAAGGTGTACCACATAGACTCGGGCAATATATAAATCATCATAGACGTGACACATACTTGGAACTCCAATGTAACCAACATAAATAAGGACCAAATAGAGAAAGAATAACATTGGTAATATAACCACTGAAAGTAACAATCACTATAGAAAGGAAAGCAATTAATAGCACCGAAGAGTAGCAAACACTCCTAGATAGCAACCATCACATAAGCATATAATTAACCCAACAGAACTTCCCCCTTAAGTTCCGAGAAGTACAAGCCAACGCGCTGAGATGCAATGCAAAGGGGTGTTAGAAGACTAAATAAGTACCCGTACGCACCCTCACCAGGTACATGACTCTTTCAGGAGCAGACCTAGGAAAGTTTTCTCGTACTCTTGCCCATCTTACCTCGTATAACCCTCCCTCGTCCATACAACATACCCTAGGAATGGTAACCCAGGTTGAAGGGTCCTTGGAGGGATCCAATCCCACATAAAAAATCCTCATAAAAAGGCATCTGATGTTGTAATCATCAAAGCTAAAAGGATAAAACTCGGGCTCATCCGGCATATTATATTTTAGTGAAAACCCAAGTTTAGCCATGTAGCAAAATCCAAATCTCGAAAAACCCATTGTCATTCTATAGGCAGTATCGAGAGAACACGGTGATAGTGAGAAAATAGCCTCAAATGATGTGAGAAAATAGCTTCATACTGCTCATGAGCACAGTTGTGGAAAGTATAAATATATATAATAAATCAGTTTTCAATAATTATTCTGTCAAAATTCAGTTACCTTTTTAAAATGTTTAATTCATGTTTGCAATATAAAACCAATCAATATGCTAAACACATCTAAGGCTGCTAACTGAAATCTATTGGATAGCAGCCAAGCCCTAGTCACGAGGTATAATCCTCTCCTAGACCAACCTCATTCATAATCCTCAAGTAACCGCATCTCAGATGCCTAAAAGGCGCCAGTTAAAGGCTAACTGCACACCCATACAGGAAAAAATAACACTAAGCTACCATAGCTCAGTCCATCATATGGGCCACTAACCACCCAATGGAATAATAACCGGCTATACGAGGCCTGAAAGGACCACCCCTGCTCTAATCACACATAACAACACAAATAGACCATAGAATAATCAGCCTACATAAATAGGCTTTAAAGCCACCAACCTAAATTCGGGGATGGCTACTAAGCTTTAATCCCTAGTATAATCCCCTCCCCATTCTGACTATAGTCCAGAGTAAGCATATAACAATAGGCATCAAAGGTGTTACTCCTCCCCCAACTACCCTATAGTCTAGTGTCAGTTTGAGACACATGGGCAGGGAAATATAGCCCCCGTGGTAAGTAGTTAAGATACAAGCCAACTAAATGGGCCATAGGCCAGAAGAATCAGTATATCGGGACCTGACTAATCATCTCGGCCCCGAACTGGTACTTTACCATAGATATGCTACACTAATACCCATTCTAAAGAAAGTAGACTGTAGCCTACCTAGATTTTAGTGATGGCCTCGAGAAGTATGCCTAAAGATCTAATAATCACGTACGAAGCTCGAAATCATGCAAGGCTATCAAAAACATAACCCACATATCAATATGAGTAAAACAATACCCATATTGCTATAAATAGCAAGGTCAAAATCCAAGCTAAAATTGGGTCCGCAAATCCTAACAGATCGGGAAAAAATATTTATACCAATGTATAGAGAACGTTCGTACAATATGTGGTAACAAATAGAGCTAAATTTAATGGTATAGATAGAATATATAAGCTCGAAAAGTTTATATAATAAAAAAATAAAAAATTATCTAGTAGAAATGATCGACGAACCACCAGAATGAGTTTTTACGTAGTAGAACTTGATTAAACACTCTCAAATACTAGTAATCTATACTGGAAAATAAGAAAACTCAGGATTTGGGGACGAAAGTACTGGAAAAATGAAAAAAGAGTTTTCATAACAACGACTAGATGATAAATCGGTCAAATGGCCGATAAATCGTCCACCGATTTATCGGTGCGTTGCCTAATAAATCAATCCCCATGAACCAATCCCTAACAGATTTTTGGAAAAATTTTAAAATGCACAAGGAATGAAAAGGAGTCCAATTCTAACATTTCATATATAAAATCTTTATGTAATCGATATTCCAAACTCAACAAGATCAACAAAAAGGTGATTCAGGGTCGTACAAGTTGAGTAAGGCCAAAAAATACTATAATGTTAAAGGAATTTAAATAGTAGAACTATCAGGGAACCAACCTATTGGTCCCATCAAGTCACAATTGACTCGAATCAGTTTCAAGAATGCTCTAAACGTATAAAAATCTCAAAAATTATGAAAATATCCCCGAGGCCATTACATTCTAAGATATCCCAAATTTGGCTATTGACTTTTTCACAACTCAAAAGGTGATAGTTTAGTCTCTTTATGTGGCACGTGATTCAACACATAACAAGAAATTAAATGAGTTTCACCCAAAAAATATAAAGGTACAATAGACTCAATTAACATGGCATTAGTAAAGTCAACCAAAGTTCTATTTTTTCTTTCTTCTACACCATTAGATACAGGATAATAAGGAGGAGGAGTTTCATGAATTATTCCAAATGATTGAACAAAAGAATTAAACTCATTAGATTCATATTCATGACCTCTATCACTTCTAATTCTTTTTATTTTTCTACCAAACTATTTTTCAACTTTATGAAGAAAAGTTTTAAAAATCTCAAAAAACATCATTTTTATTTTTCATTAAGTAAACATATGTATAATTAGCAAAATTATCAATAAAAGTGATAAAACATCTATTTCTCCACGAGTTAAAATTCCACTCTGTTCACAAATATCACTATGAGCTAATTCTAATAAATCAATTTTTCTTTCAACATGAAAATGAGGTCTTTTAGTAATTTTAACTTTACCCATGATTCTCACATAACGGTCATTATATGATACAAACAAGCATCCCAAAAATTAGCAGAAGAAATCATGTAAATAGAAGTAGAAGTTTTATTCATTTCAACATTCAACTTGAACACATCATCACATACATGCCCCTTACCCACAAAAATACCCTTTTTCACTGTTACATATTTATTAGATTCAATAATAATCTGTTTGGAGCCTAGTTTATTAAGAAAAAACTAGAAAATAAATTTTTCTCATAGAAGGAGTATATAGTACATCCTTCAAAGTTAATACTCTTCCTAAGGTAAAACATAATTCAGCATCACCCTTTTCAAGAACTTGAGTAGTATGAGAAGCATGATAGTTTTTGGCTCCTCAAATGGAGTATATGTTTTAAACAAATCTTTGCCATAGCAGACATGACGATTTGCACTAGAGTCAGCCCACCATCTATTAACATTCTCAACCATGTTTATGTCTGTAATCACTGCCACAAATGGTTCTTCGATAACATTAGCCTATGGTGCATGACTAGCAAAATCAGAAATATGCCCACTCTTTCCATAAATAAAGCATGGACCCTTATCTTGAACTTATTGATTTTGTTCTTTGTTAATTTCACCAGTATTATTCTTGAGATGTTTACCATTATTTTTCTTAAATATCTTCTTCTTAGGCTTCAAAAAAGTATTTTTATTAGTACTAGGAGTAGTATTATTTGAAGTATCTAAATTTTCCTTTGCTGTGATGTTATTCTCTTTTATTTGCAAAAGTGCATCTTAGCCCCTTGCTTCGTCCTCCATGTGGATTCGCATTATCAACGTCTTAAGAGATGTTTTATTTTTATGTGGCACATAGTTTTTTTAAAATTCCTTTCAAGAAGGTGGAAGTTTATATCTATTATGCCACAAACAATAAGGTTATCTCCAATTTTAATTTCCTTGGACCTGAGCTCTGTAACAATCATTATGAAATCTTGAGCTTGATGTACCATTGATTTGTTGTCCATCATTTGAAAACGAAAAACTCTAGCCACATATTTCTTCGCTCCAGCCTTATTGGTATCATACTTACTCTGCAATACTTTCCAAATTTTCTTTTCTGTAGAGTAAGTTCTATCATAATAATCATAAAAATAATAAGATAGAGAATTAAGTAAATAATATCGACACTTGTAAGAATCATCACTATATTTTTCACATTTCGCTTCAAGAGAAATAAGTTCATCATTGGTCATGGAAGTATTGTCTACTTTATGTAGATTCTTCTTATCCAAGACATAAGAAATATTGAGAAGACTTAAGTAGAAAAGCACCTTACCCTTCCACCTTTTGAAGTGAACCGTTGAACCGGAATGACTTGTTAAGATCTCCTAATTTGACATCCACAGATTTTTCAATTGTTTCCATTTGAATCTCCTTAAAATTGTTGGTGAAAAATTATAATGAAGAAAAATAAAATTATCTTCAGGCTGAGGCACTGATATCTCGCTCTCTTTAAGGAGACTCAAGCCTACTGCAGCAAATGATTTCACGGGTCCATCGGTAATCTTATTGACTTGTCCCCTCTAGGACATAACAACCTACTCATAAAGTAACTCAATAACTTTGAATAAGAGTTAAGTCTCAGAACTCCACAAAAAAGAACACCTTCCTTCAAAGAGTATACTCTTATTTTTATTAACTTTTATGCACTCACTATTTCCTTGTGTCTCAAAACAATGCAAGACTACCACTATTTGTAGGTGGTGGATGAATTAGGGGTAGTAATGTAGGAAGATAAATGACTCATAGGTTACACAAGTAATGAGGGAAATAAAAGAAAATAAAAATTAGGTTATAATGGTTTTTAAGACAAAAAGTATAACTATTTCATCAATAAACTAAAGACTATTTCAGCCATCATGGTCAATAAATGTTACAAATTCTGGTTTAATGTTACCAAATAGAGAAAGAATAACACAGGGAATGTAACTGCTGAACGTAAAAGTAACTACGGTAAGGAAAGTAATCAACAACATCAACGAGTAGCAAATAAACCTAGCTATAATCCAACACATAAACATATAATTAACCCAATGGAACTCCCCTGTAAGTTCTGATGAGTGCAACTAAGCGGGAAATATGCTATGCAAGGGGTACTGAAAAGTAAATAGTACATGTACGCACCCTCCCCGGTACATGACTCTGTTGGGAGTGAAACCATGGAAGATTCCCCATATACTTACCCAACCTACCCCAGTATACCCTCAACCGGACATGCAACATGCATCTGGCACAGTGACCCAGGTTGGAGGGACCGTGGAGGGTTCCAATCTCATGTACAAAAATCCTCATAAAAGGTCAAATGGAGCCATAGAAATCAGGGGGAAAAGGCCAAAAACTTAGTTCGTATATCATATCTCAAAGAAAACTCAAGTCATGTCATGTAGGAAAAAATTCAAATCTCAGAAAGAACCAACTGCCGCCATGTAGGCAATGTCCAAAAATCACAATGATAGTTAGAAAATAGCCTCAGGTAGTGTGAGAAAATAGCTCCATACTTTTCATGAGCACAGTCTTGGAAAGTATAAATATATATATAAGAAATCAATTTCCAGTTCTTATTCTGTCAAAATCAAGTTACCTTTTAAAACGTTTAATGCATGCTCGCTATAAAAAACCAATCAATAGGTTAACTAGTCTAAGGCTGCAAACTAGAATCCACAGGATGGATGTCAACCCTAATCATGAGATGTATCCTCTCCTAGCCCAACTACGGTCCCGAGCCTCAAGTAATCACATCAGAGATATTACACTTCCTAGAGGGAGCCCTTTAAGGCCAAGTACACACTAATACGGGGAAAAACATACAGCTATCATAGATCCTTCCAATACAACTAACTCCCAAACTCGTACCGGCCTAGGAAAAAATATCATCACATAGGTCTACTAACTATCCATTATAACAATGTAATCACATAGGGTTTCTAACTTTCAAAAAAACGTATCCGGATATCTATAGCCAAGCGTCCACACATGCCCTGACCATACACAACATCTTATGTAAAACATAAAATAATCATCCTACCTAAACCAGCTCTAAAGCACCAACCTAAATCAGTGAATTGCTATTAATGTCTAACCACTAGTATAATCCCCTCCCAGAACACACTATTTTCCAGAGTTGGCGATAAATAATATGCACCAAAGTTGTTACTCCTCCCCAACCACACTATGTTCTAGAGTCAGCATTAAACATGCGGGTAGGACAATATAGCCCTAAGGTATGTAGTTAAGCTAAGAGCTAGCTAAGTAGGCCATAGGTCGGAAGAAAAATCATATCGGGGCCTGACTAAAAACCAATCCTGATTTGGTGTTTTACCATACATATACTATACCAGTACCTAGTCTGAAGAAATTAGGTCATAGCCTATTGGATTTCGATGATATCCTCGAGAATATGCTCATATATTGAAAGAATTACGTACAAAGCTCAAATTTGCATGAGGTTAGCAAAAATATAACCATATGTCAAGACGAGTAAAATAAGGCCCATAATTCTATACAAATAGTGGGGCTGATATTCAAACTAAAAACGAGTTCATAAACCATAATAGCTCACAAAAAGAAATTTTTATACCAACACATAGAGCATATCTCATACATAATATGGTACAAAATAGGGCTCAAATTAACGGTTGGAATTGAAGATATACGCCCCCGAAAGTTTATATAAAATAAAAATCTTAATAACTAAAGAGAGAATGAAGAATTACCCAATAAAAACGATAGTAGAACCACGGGGATATGATTCCATGGATTAAAATTGCTTGGAAACCTCTTCAATATGCTAATTTAGGTGCTGGAGTTGAGAGAATAAATGATAAAAGAGGATGTTTTCATTTAGAAAATGAAGAAAAGGAATTTATATAGACTGTCAGGTGGTCCCGCAATCGCGCCCTACCAGCGCGATCTTGCTTAGAGCGGTCCTCTGAGCACTGTGTGATCGCATTGTCTTAGCACTATCGTGCTAAAGGGGAATTTTTTTACTTGCTACAATTGCATCCCTCAAGCGCGATCGCTGAGTACTAGCTCTGAAATTCTAGAAAAAAGTTCCAAACTAGGTTTGGAATTGAAACGAAGTCCGATTTCAACAACTCGTATATAAAATATTTATGTAATCGATATTCCAAATTCAGGTGGATCGACAAAAAGGAAATTTGGGATCATATAAGATGAGTAAGTCCGGAAGTAATAATATTTAGAGAAATTTAAACCGTAAAAATTTTAGGGAACCAACCTACTAGTCCCATCAAGTAATGAATGACTTAGGGAAGTTACCAGAAAGCTCTAAAAGTAGAGAAATATAGGAATCATAGAAATGTCCCCAAGGTTCATAATAATATCCACTACTAAAGAAACTTTTGTCCGTGAAAGTCAAGAATAAAGAAATACCTGAAGTCTGAACTAACAAGAATGAAACATTCATACGACTATTTTAACCTCTTAATGGCCTCCTTGGATGGACCATGCGTACAGAAAACTCACATAACAGAAAAATCCCTAGACTTGATCCATTTATATTTTTCATCAATAATTATCTCAAGGTGCTCAACACAAACTAACCAGTCACCTAATCAAGCTGACTCATAGCAAAATGTATGATAAGAATCTGGGATATAGCGACGAGGCATGGAGAAGCAAATGGAATAGGGTGTACCGCCACAAACACAGAAGGTAGAGACAATCGTAGGCAACCCTGTTGACCTACTATGTAATCTCATATGTCCCCAATTGAGCCCACAATCATCAAGTCCTCGGTACTAAACTCAAGAAGTGAAGTCTATAATTTGCATAAATCTTTTACTTAATTTGTACTATCCGAAATCTTACCCACAAGTCTGACTCTTTCTATGGCATCTCGAGTCAACTCGAAAGTCTGAGGTCAAATCTCAGCATCGTTGTACTCGCCAATTGATAACCTACCACATATACCGCACAACGCCTCAAATTGTACTATCTGGATGCTCGAAGCATAGCTGTCATTATAGAAGAACTTGGCTAAAGCCAAATACTGATACCAGATACCATCAAAACCAAAACACAAGCTCGAAATATATCCTAGAGTACATGAATAATCTACTCAGACTGCCCGTTTGTCTGTGGAAGAAAATCCGCACTC
>JBDJHY010568889.1:0-16677 GCA_039654485.1 Withania somnifera
AACCTTATTCATCCCTTTGATCAACGGAAAGGACCCAAGCTAGTCTGGGTTCCTAAAGCTAATCTTTGATTCTTACAGGTGAAAGTAAAAGGAAGCAAGAAAAAATGGTATATGGACAATGCTTGTTCAAGACATATGACAGGAAACAAAAAGAAATTTCTCTCACTTACTGAAGGAAAAGGTTAAAAAGTGGCCTTTGGATGAGGAAAGAAAGGAACAATCACACTTGTTGGAAAGATAGGAGACTTAGAGGATCAAGCAATTGAAAAATTCTACCATATGGATGGACTTAGTCATAATCTTATCATCGTATTACAGTTGTGTGACAAAGGAAACAAGGTAATCTTCTATTCTGCAAGTATTGAAGTAATTAACCTGGAAACAGAAACATTATTTACTGGAAGAAGGTACAAGATGTGTACATTGTTGATATAAAAAGGATTCTCAAGAAGAATGTCATCTGCTCGGTGCTATTCAAAGTGATCCTCTCTTATGGCACAAACGACTTGGACATGCAAGTCTCGAAACACTCAATAAGCTTTCCAAAAAAAAAACTGGTAATATGCTTCCTAATTCCAAGTTCAAGGATAACAAGGTCTGTCTTGCTTGTGGTCAATGAAAACAAGCAAGATCCTCGTTCAAACCAAAGCAATAGTTCAGCACAACCCAGTCCCTCGAGCTAGTCCACATAGATCTGTGTGGACTCATGAGAACTATGAGTCAAGAAGGCAAAAGGTATGTCATTGTTTTAGTCGATTATTACTCTAGATTTATCTGGAGGACATTTATTGCATACAAGGAATACCTTTGAAGCATTTGTTGCCCTGAAAATGAAACTTAGCAACCATTTATCTTCCATCAGGTCCGACCATGGCACTGAATTTGAAAATAAAAACTTTACTGATTATTGTGCAAACTTATGTATCGACCACAACTTCTCTGCCCCTAGAACTCCTCAACAAAATGAGGTAATAGAAAGGAAAATAGGAATCTGCATGGAATGGCTAGAACCATGATGATAGCTAGCTAAACACCTAGTCAATTTTGGGCTGAAGCAAGAAATGTTGCTTGCTACATCATTAACAGATGCATGATTAGATCTTTTCTTGAGAAAACTCCCTATGAATTGCTGAAAGGTAGAAAACCTAAAGTCTCGCACTTTAAAGCTTGTGGTTGTAAATGCTTCATACATAATAATGGCAAAAGTTCCTTAGGGAAATTTAACCCCAGAAGTGATGAAAAAGTCTTTCTTAGTTACTCCCAACATAGCAAGGCCTTTACGGTATTAAACAAAAAAATAAACTGTGTTGAGGTAAGTGTGCATGTAATTTTTTATGAAAGCAGTCTTATGGCTAACGAGTTTATATAGGATGATGATTCTGAAATAATACATGAGAGGGATACAGGGAACCAAGCAGAAGGAACAGGTTCCAAGACTAAAGTTGAAACCTTTGAGTTCAAAGATTACCAAGGAAATAAAGCAGAACATGAGGAGGAAAGCAGTGAGGCAACACCTCAAAGGAACAATTCAACTGGTGAAAATCAAGGGATAGTCCCAAAAGGATACAAATATTAGGGATCTCATCACATGATAATGTCCTTACTGACCTAAATGCTAGGATAACCACCAGATCTAGGCAAAAAAGTCACTGTGCTTTCAGTGCCTTCTTATCCTTAGTTGAACCAAAAAAAGTGAGTTAAGCCCTTTAAGATGCAGATTGGATACAAGCAACACACGAGGAGTTGAATCAGTTTTAAAGAAATAAATTATGGCACCTGGTTCCCAAGACAAAAGATCGAACTATCATTGGAGTAAAATGGGTGCTCAGAAACAAGCTTGATGAGAAATAAACAGTTACAAAGAACAAGGCCCGGGTGGTCCATGGATACAATCAAGAAGAAGGAATTGACTATTATGAGACCTTTGCACCAATGGTCAGGCTAGAAACAATAAAGCTCCTAGTAGCCTTTGCAGCCTATATGGAATTCACTCTATTCCATATGGATGTAAATAGTGTATTTCTCAATGGAATATTAAATAAAGAGGTCTATGTCAAGCAACTACCTTGATACGAGAACCTATACTTTCCTGATCATGTCTACAAGCTTTATAAAGCTCTCCATGGGCTTAAACAAGCTCTAAGGACATAATATGAAAGGCTATCTAAGTTTCTCCTAGGCCATGGATATATAAGAAGTAAAATTGACAACACTCTTTTCTGAAAAACAAAAGAAACTGTGTTACTCATTGTGTAGGTGTGATATCATCTCTGGAGGGACATGTAAGGAGATAACAAAGGAGTTTGCTGATATGATGAGAAAGGAATTCGAAATGAACATAATGGGTGAACTAACCTTCTTCCTGGGTTTGAAAATAAACCAAACTCCTACTGGATCCATGGTTCACCAACAAAAATATGTGAAGAAACTGTTAAAGAAATTCAAGATGGAGGATGCTAAGACAAGTTATACTCCCATTGCTCCAATAAAAAAACTGTTGATGGATAAGATTGGCAAAGATGTGGAACAAAGGTTGAATAGAGGAATGGTTGGATCATTACTCTACTTGACTGTTAGCAGACCTGGCATAGTTTTCAGTGTAGGCCTATGTGCCAAGTTTCAAGGAAATCCTAAGAAATCCCACCTCAAAGCAGTGAAAAGGATCCTAAAATACTTGAAGGGTACAACTGACCTAGGATTATGGTATCCTAAAGGGAGCAACTTTGACTTGGCGGGGTTTGCGGATGCTGACTGTGCTTGTTACATAGTAAATAGGAAAAGTATCAATGGAATGGCACACTTTCTAGGATCATGTTTGGTTTCCTGGGCCACAAAGAAGCAGAACTCTGTGGCTTTATCTACGGTCGAAGTTGAGTATGTTGTTGCAGTCTCTTGTTGTGCCCAACTTCTCTGGATAAAACAATAGCTAAATGACTTTGGAGTTGATATGGGATGTGTTCCTATTTTTTGTGACAACACAAATGCAAAACATAGCCAATAAACATGTACAACACAAGAGGACTAAACTTCCTTAGAGATAATGTGGAAAAAGGATGAATTTTTATGCCACGTAAAAGCAAATAGATGACATCTTCACTAAGACACTGGCTAGGGAATCTTTTGAAAGGAACATGTTGGAACTGTAGATGATTAAGATCACATGAGTATCCTCCCATAATTGGCTAAAGACCAGTGTACAGTGTTAATTAAGATTAATTAATTAGTTTCTCAATTCAGCACATTTAATTATATATTACTATGCCTATTGAATTGATGAATACCCATGCAATATGTGTGTATATTTGTTATAGGAAGGAAGGAAATAGGTGGACTGTTAATTTGATCTTAAATAACCGATGTTTGAGGTATTTACTTTATCACATATTTAGCTAAAATTGGAACATACATTATATGAACATGTACACTCCTCATCAGTTACAATTAATCTTTTTTTCCTCCTTTTAAAAAAAGGAACTTTACCTCATCATGACCTCTATAGGCTGTCACGTCCATCATCCCTAAAGTTCTACTCATCTTAGGAGATAAAATCTTCTAGGGACTGCACAACTTCGTTCCATTATCCCTTAAATGTTCATGCTATATACTATTCCAGAGAACATTCTTTCCTAATCAATAATTTATCTAATCCTTCATTGCTTCCTCTTCCATGGCTTCCTCAAACGCATCAAACACTTCCCCAAACTTACCTGCATCTGACAGTCCCCCAAATTCCCTTGCATTATCCTGCAACTCTTTATCATTTAATGATGTTGAGTTTGCCCAACCATTTTACTACCCAGCCTCACTATCACCATACCTCACATGCTCTTTCCTTCTAACCCGTGCTGAACCTGATGCTCTTAACACATCTTCTTCATTGGAGAAGCTTGTTAAGAGACTTCATATACGCCTATCACCTTAATAAATTCACAAGAAAGGGCCTAATTTTTCTGGACCCTTGGCTACCTGCAAAGAAAACACAATCATAAAATTATCCAAATAGGGACAGATGGGTTGGGACATGTTGTAAGCCCTAATTCTATCTCACCTACTGAACCACGAACTGTACCTATTCCACCCTTGGATTTAAGTGAGCGGGAATCTATAAGACTAAGGGCTATTGTTGAAAAGGGAATATCTATTTTGGAGATTAGTGCACAGGAGCTTGTCAAGGGAGCTATAGGCAATAATGAGATTGAGGCGCTTGTGAATGAAAATATTGGTGAAGCCGTTGATGCTACTATTGAGGGTTCTAGGGTAGACGAGCAGATAATACCACTGGTGGACTATTCTAATAGTGAGGACGATGAGGGAGAAACACATGATGAGGCAGAAATACTTGGTAAGGGGGAACCACTTGGTGGAGGGGAAATTGCTGATAACATAAACGAGGAGGTGGGGAGATGATTCCTTTGCATAAATTATCATTTGATGTTGTTATCGAAATGATCATTCCAAGGGGAAAAAGAGGAGTGAGGCCAACTTATTAGACCTTACTATCATGGAACGCCTCCTCACTAGGAGACAAATTAACCTACCTTCTCTCATGATACATAGGGTTAGCAAGGGGATAACTTTATACACTTATTGTCCTATAGTTTCTGGCTAGGATCTATTTTCCAAGTCTTGGGCATTCTTATTACTGACTGGAAGTACTAGAATGTTAAGTATGTGTTAAGAGAGGTAGACGACAATGCTCTGCCAATTCCTAAGACTAGAGAAGGGGCAACTATGGGAAAACTTAGGGTTTCCTTAAGGGCTAAAGAGGAGGAGAATGCTGGTTTGAAGGAATCCCATGTTGCACTGGACAACCTCCACATCAATTATGGAATGGAGCACCTGAACTTGAAGAAAGAGAATGAGGAGTTAAAGTCCAAGACCATGAGTTAGAAGCAGAATTCAACAGGAAAAGGGACATAGTGTAGACTTTTGTAGTGTCGTTTAGGGGTACTAATCCATACCATCTATTCCTCCACCTCCCTCTTTCCCTTAGGACTCCTCTTAGTTTCTATTCCTTTCTTTTATTTCCATGGCACATGGTATTTTCTAGTTTTAGCATAAGTAGGGTAATGTTTTACTGACCTTTAAATGAATAGGTTGCTTGATCTATTAATCTCTGCCTCTTGTCCTCATTACTACTGCAATCATCATCATATATCTAACTAAGTATTCTATATTTTGAATGTTGATTTAGTAATGCTCAAGTGACCTTGAGCTTTTGATAATTAATTTTACTTAAGACTCCGTACTTCACATGTTTTATGATGCCAAAAGGGGAGAATTTTAATACTATATGATTTATAATCCAAAATGTTGATATGGTTCTTGGACAAGATTCTTTCATGTTGGCTATCTCAGTTTGAGAACACATGTATTGAACTTCAGGCTATATATAGTATAAAAGGATAAAGAGTTTATCATTATAAAAGGGGGGGAGTTTGTTGGACTTAGTAAGTTTTGATGATTTTCAGAACATAAGAACAAGTGCCTGTATATGTTCCTTTTAGCTGAAGATCAACACACAGTAAAAGTACCTATGTCAATGCAGTAAAATAAGGTTCCTTAAAGAGATAAACAATTAAGTGGAGATGAAGATTGGAGATAAAGATAAAGAGGCAAGATAATGATGAGGAGGAGTCTAAGAATCCAAAGAGATTAGAATGAAGTGACAAGTCCTTGGAGAATTGGAGTCCTTAGGGATTTAGAACTCTACTAGCATGTAAGTATCTAATAAGAGCTATAAATACTTGTGGATCTTCACAGAGAATAAACACGAAAAAATAGAGGAAAAAAAATAAGAAGACATTCGATTGAGGGAGTACAAATCTGGAGTGCATTCTTGATGAGCTTAAAGTGAAATTGATACAGAAGTACCAAGCGAAGAAACATGTTCCCTAATAGTTTATCTATTTTGTTCTGAGTCTAGTTGCTTTGTATTAGAAAGTTACTGAGTTGTAATCTTTCCATTTCCTAGATATGTTGTATTAGGAAGTTATTTGATTTGATTCAAGTTGTGGGCAACTTGGATCTGGGTTTTTGTCATTCAAGTGTGATTGATGAACATTATTAGGGACTAGAGTTAGTTTTTAGGATTGCAGCTGCTTGTAATCTAAACTTGGTGTTGAGGCTCATTATTTTAGTGAAGTTGGGTTAAATCATCCATAGGTGCAGTTCATGGTTATTTCCTTTCGTGAGACGTGGTTTTTCCATAATAAATTGTTGTGTTCTTACATTTTAGTTTTATCTATACATACTCTGTGTACGGAATGATCCTTAGGATCTATTCCCTATATGTGGTTCGTAGGGGTGCACATTGACTAGGTTCAATACCAAACTTGATTAGTGTGTCGTCAAAGGAAAACTTCTTTTTGATAAGTCTCTATATAAGAAGGAGATTTTGAAAGGGAGTCCTTTACTCCAAATATGTTTGGATTGTTTCATAAAACTTCCTTTTCTTCTATGTTCTTTGTAAGCAGATGCAATGGTGAAGGCACCACTACCGTTTAACTTCCAAATAGCTGCTTTATCCTTGACGTTTAAGTTGATAATTATACGACGATCTTCAGAGGTTACATGAGTAGGAACCATTGCATTGAAAACTATATTATCCCAAATATCATTTTGGATGAAGTCGTTGACTTTAGCATTAGCAGGCTTCACATTTTGATGAACATGATGTACTAGAGCACCTAAAGAGCTCCAATTGTCTCACCAAAAGAGTACCTCACCCTTTCCAATCTTCCAAAAAATATTCTTTTCTGCTTCCTTCCAGATGTCCAGTAGATTTCTCCAAGAATTGGAGTCCTTGGGGGCTTTGACTTTGGATAAAGCATTGTATTTAGGGAAATATTTAGCATCCAAGAACACAGCCCAAAAATTGTTTTCAGTTCTATATCTCCACCACTTTTTATAGTAAAAGCTTTGCAAACATCCTGAAACTTCTTGAAACCAACACCACCTTCGTCATACGGATATGCCATGTTCTCCCAAGGATTTTAGTGGTAGTTCTTTTCTCTCTATTTTTTCCCAAAAAGAAATTTGAGAAGTACATTTCAATTTGATTAAGCACCATCATTGGGGGAGTAAGAGCAGCCATCAAGTATAGATTTTGAGACTGCAAAATGTGGTTGATTATGATAGCTTTACCACCAAGAGAGATCATATTTCCTTGCCAGCCCCTACCTTATTAAAGACCTTGGTGGTGAAGTCAAATAATAAATCGTAAGTTTCTTTCCAGTGTAGATAGGGCAACCTATATACATGAAAGGTAACTTGGAGTGTGAAAAACCCAGTCCATCTCTTGAGCCTTCTGATTCTTCTTCGGCCCTTGGTACCATGAGTGAAAAAATTAGATCTGTCTATTAATCTCCTGACCAGAGGCCATTTGATACTCTTCTAGAACAATTATGATCATCTTCACTGAATTTTTCTTCTAGACGTGAAAAGAATCAGATCATCTGCATAACACAAGTGGTTAATTTAAGGGCTTGTTTTGCTCATTGAGAAGCCATTGAATCTATTATTTTTGTTAGGTTGATTAAGAGCTTTAGATAGCCCCTCTGCAGCTATAATAAATAGTGTAGGGCATAATGGATCCCCTTGCTTAAGTCCTCTAGAAGAGTTTAAAAAATCCAAATATTGTTCGATTAACAATAATAGAATACCAATTGTTGGAAACAAGTCTATAAATGGCCTCAATCACTTTTTTAGAGTACCCTATCTTCCTGAGAGCATTGGTAAAAAAGGTCTAGGACAGTCTATCATAAGCTTTAGACATGTCTAACTTAATAACTAGGTTTCCACCATCATTCTAGTTTTTCATTCCATGAATGATTTCCTAGGCTAATAAAACATTCACAGTAATGAGTCTGCCTATTACAAAGCAAATCCAGCTTGATTATCAGAGATAAGCTAGGGAAGCAATGGAGCCAGTCTCACAGACCATATTTTGGAAATGATTTTGTTGGAAACATTACAACGGCTAATTGGTCTCATTTGGGAAAAGTCAGAAGGGGCTTGGACCTTTGGGATGCGAGCCAAGCAAGCATGGGTGTAGTATCTTGTAAGGTTAGCACCATTGAAGTAATCTTGAACATAGTTGCAGACATCCTCCCTAATGATATTCCATGTAGCTTGATAGAAATGACTGTTGAAGCCATCCGGTCCTGGAGCACTGTTGGGATCAATTGAGAAAACTGCAGTTTTTTTCTTCTTCTGAAGGAGCTTCTTCTAAAGACAAGTTCTCAACCTCTGTGATTGAGGGTTCAAGCCATCTTAAAATATACCGCATATCCTCCTCATCTTGGTTAGTGAAGATATCTTTAAAGTGATCAATAGCTGCCTCGGAGGTAGCCTCATTACCCTCTATCCAGTAGCCTTCCCTGTTCCTAACCTTGTGTATGCCATTTCTCCTTATTTATTTGTTTGATCATGCTGTGGAAGTATTTAGAATTGACGTCACCTTCCTCATCCCATTTGATCCTTGCTTTCTGTCTAAGAATAGACTCCTCTCTATTTAGCCAAAGGATATATTCAGCTTGATCTTTGTGAAGAGATTCTCTATTAGAGTCAGTATCATTAGCTTCATAAGTCTCCTCCATAAGCTTAGAATTTTCTTCCGTCTGTCTCACAATGTCAAAAACATTGCCAATGGTGATTTTGGATCAAACACAGTTTTCTAGCCAAAAATTTAAGATTTGTTAAAAAAACCAAAGTGTGTTGCCCTGGATTTCCTGGGCCCAGCAATCCTTCACCAAACTTAAGAAGTCTGGTTGTTGTGATTATAAATTCAAGAACTTAAAATACTTAATAGGATGATCATTATTGTTAGTGCACCTCAAGAGAATTAAGTTGTGGTCTGATCCAGTTTTGGCCAAATGATCAATTCTAGTGACATAAAATATATCTGGTCATTTTTCGTTTATTAAAACCCTGTTTAATCTTTGACTGATTCTAAACCTCATCTTTCTACCATTGCACTAAGTGAATTTTTTGCCTGTGTATCCAACATCTGTCAATTCACACTCTTCTAAACAACTGATGTCTTGATGAAGTCCAACCTCTTGCTGAACATATGAAGGGTTTCTCCCTTTTTCTCTTCAGGTGCCAGGATGGTGTTAAAATCCCCTAAGACCGTCCAAGGTCCATCTACCAAGTTGTGTATGCCCTTAAGATTATATACAACTAAAATCCAAAAGAAAACAGTGGTATTAGCCTTGCAGCATTGGAAGATTAGTTTTTCTTTTGTTGGAGATGACGTTGCAGTTAAGATTATCCCTCCAAAACACCATATTTACTGTTACTATTAAAGATAGCGTTGTCAAATGCTAGGTATTGTTTATATCATTCAATTTTCCCGGCACTAAGAAAAGGCTCTTGTAGAGCCACAAAGTCAGTTTTTTACATTTTTACAAGCTTTAGAAGCCTTTCAGAAGCTTTATTGGATATCATACATCTAATATTCCATATTATGATGTTAATCATAATAAATAAAATGATGAAATAGGAGCCTTAAATTTGAGAATCCTTGGAGGTTTGGAATTCCCTCCTTTAGGTTCTTTTTGTTGTGTTTGGGGCCTCTTGGAGAGAGTCCCTGCTTATTAATGATTTCATCTGTCTCCTTTGTCACAGGGTACTCTTCTTTATTAGAATTAGGAGCAAAGGTTTGAATAAGACTCGCTGCTACATCCCGTCGGTGCCCTCACGAGGTTTTCTACGTCTTCCTCACTTGAGTTCCCTGAGTGAAAGTTTCTGTTATGTCTTATGTTCAAGTCCAATTCATGTCTATTTTTATCATGTAGCTTTTCAAACGGGCCTAGATCAATCATCAATTGACCATTCATATCAGAAATGTCACTACCATGAACTGTGATCGAGGATAGCACCTCTTGCTCTTGATCTATGTTATAATGACCAACCTTGCTTGTCTGGTCCTCGTGAGGATCCTCTGTTAGTCTGTGATTGGTCAGCAGAACCTGATTGCCTTTAATTTTTTGGGTGGTTTCTGTTCTCTGCTGCCTAGAAGCTCTATCTTCCTTGGACAACCTTTCCATGTTAGTCTCATTGTGCAGTATGTCCATGATGGTTTCCTCCACTTGTTTTGTCTTGCGTCTAGACCATAATTTATTCTTTACTTTAAGTAAGCTTCTAGTGTGTTTCCTGTGATGCTTCTAGTTATTTTCCTTGTTTTTTTGCCCGTTTTGTGGTCCTTCCCTTCATTTGTTTGTTCCTTCGTTTGTACCTGCTCTGCTGATCCTAAATCTGTTTGATTTGTCGGCTTCTCTATTCCACCTGTGCCTTTGTATTGTTATCCTCCTTTTGTCTGCATCCCGGTTTGTTAATCTGATCCTGACGGGTAGTATTGTTTTCCTGTTGGAAGATGTTCTTAGCTTGAGTATTATTCCGTTTGCTCCTAACTTGCGTAAAGCCTTCCTCATCTTGGTTACTCTATTTATTCTGCTTATTTGTAGTGTTGTCTCTCCTTATCATTATAACCCTTTTGATAGCTATCCAGATTTTCTTTGTTCTTCGTCTCCTAGGGTGTTTCCGGTTTCTTTCCCTCTTCCTTTGGAACCTTTTCTTTCAACCTTGCAATCACTTTGCATTTATCTAAACCATGACCTTGTATCCTACACCTGTCTACAAAAGGCTGGCACCCCCTCATATTCTAATATAATCTCTTCCCTTAAGACATGCTCCATCTCCTTCTATCCCAAGCCAAATAGAATCTGGTAGAGGTTTTAAGAGGTCAACTTCAACACGAAATTTAGCGAGATGAGGTCTTCACCTGCCTACCGTGGCAACATATTATTTGAGTAGAGTTCCCACCTGTTCCAGTAGTTGCTTCAAATAGTCCCATTTAAATAAGTGAAATGGGAGTTCTGGCATTAGAACCCAAGTCGGAGCAGGAGAAGTTTGTTTGTTCATTCAGACCAAAGTCCGGGGACCATTTGAACAAGCGCATTAGCGAGCCATTATCTCCATAAATCTTTGAAAGTACACCTTATTGTAGTCTATCTCATAATTAAAATTAATAAAAACATGACGGTAATTGTAAGCCCCAATACGGACGTTACCTGGAGTTTGCTCCAGAAACTTAGATCAGATTGTCTCGATTCTAGGTCTTCCCATTGTAAATTTCCAACTAGATTCCATTTGCAGTCTTTAGCCTGACACCATAGTAATCTGAAACCTTAAAGATCACCGCTGGCTTGCCGTTGTGGGTCTTTTGTCTGGCTCTAATTGTACTTGAAATTGAGTTATTTAAGCTGGGTGACCCAGCAATAGCAGATGGATACGTGCTCTTAATATTCTCTGTATCTTTACTAGTGTTCGGACTTAAAAGTTTTAAACATGTACATCTTAGTATTTTTTTAACTTATGATTCTTCTTTCATTTTTTAAATATGTTTTTTTTTTATATAAATACACTTAAATATGATAGATACATAGTAAATAAATATATATTTATATATAAATAGATTAAATACGTCACAAAACTAAATACATTGGAAAAAAAAAAGGAGAGTGGAGTGAGAGACAAGAGCGACAAGTAAGAGAGGAGAGGGCGAGCAAGAAAAAAGAAAGGCCAGTGAGGTAGGCTAGATGAATACAGTGTATCTAGAATTAAAGTACGACGTATCTAGAGTAAAATGACAAAATGTGTAATTATTGATACTTAGGCTACATTGTTTAATTAGCCTCTTAATGATTGTCATTTATGTAAGTTGTCCTTATAAAAACTTTAATTAAAGACGTATTTTACTAAACTAACTTTATTAACAACACTAATATTCGTACTTGCGCGATGCACGAATAGTTAAAAAATATACTCATTTTGTGAATTAAAAATTATTAACTTATTTATTTGAGCATGTTAATTAATATTATTAGTACACAATTTTAATTAATTTTTTATTGTATACATCTATGATCAGATATAGTTTAAGTTTTACACCATATGTTGTTAAACTTTTATCAATATTTTTTTTACTTTTGATTATTTTATATATTGGATTGAAGTCAATATTATATTAAATATATTTGTATTACTTATATTTTTAGTCCATTTTTGAAAGATTATCTTTTCTTACCAAAATAGTAAAATACAAGTCTCAAATTTTTAAGTGAAATATTTAATATTTCATGATTATACAATATTTTGGTACATATAAAATATCTTCAATTTAAAATTACATGACTAAAATATTTTTTCTCTATTAATTTTTTTCCACATAAACATAAGGACATTTAAATTAATTTGATGGATGTAAAAAATTAACATAAATTACATACATGAACTACAATTTAATATATAATTTATCTATACATGTCATTATCATTTGAATTAATTGTAGACAAATAACAGATGAAATCTTTAATTTTTTCTTATTGTAGAAGCCGCAGTTTAGGAACTGAAACAGGTTTCTCTCGATTGACATGTTTGCTTCAACTAAGCATGGGAGAAAAAATGAAAAGCATTCTTTTCAATTTTCTATTCTACCTTCATTTCTCGCGCCTTTCTCTTAGGACTCACTCAATTATTTAAAAATATTATATCTTATAACAATTGATAATTTTAAATATTTATGAAACACAAAAAAAATTGTTGACTTTTGTAAATTTTATCAGTTTCACATATTTTGAGATAGAAAAAATAGAACATATTATTCAAATACATAAAAATTACTGTAATGTATTGGACTTCATGGCCATTTTCGTAATTTTCACGATTCCTCTATATTTAGAGCATCTTGGTAGCTGCTCCAGGTCGTTTGTGACTTGCTGGGACCAATAAGTTGGCTCCCTGGCAGTTTTATAACTTAATTCCTTTTGATTTGTAGATTCTCCGAGCATTACTCAGCTTATACGATCCTGAATCGCCTTTTCTTCGATTCGTGTGAGTTCAAAATATTGTTTACCTAAAGATTTATGAATTGTTAAAATCGGACTTCGTTACCATTTCATACCTGTTTTGGATCCGTTTTTTGAGTTCCAGCACTAGTACTCGGTGTGATCGCGCTGGAGGGATGAGATCACTCCAAGATCAGGTTTTTCCCTCTTAGCATGATTTCTCTAAGGCAACACGGTCGCGTCGTGGCCTGGGAACCTCCCTCAGAGCGATCGCGCTGGGAGGACGCGATCGCGATGAGGCATGCCTGGGCATATATAAGGCCAGTTCCAACAATCCTTCATTATTTTTCTTCAAAACTTCCACCAAATTCTCTCTAATTTTAAGCTCAAATAAGTATATTTAAGGTCTATTTTGTATTTCTAATAGGTGAAATTGTGTTATTAAGATTCTACAATCATTTCTACCGGGCAATTCTTTATTTTCTTTGTTAATACAGTTTTTTATATTACATAAACTTTTTGGGTTTTATTTTTTTTATTTTCTACCCCTAGTTTAAGCTTTATTTTGTACCACATGATATACGAGCTATGCTCTACATGTTGGTATAAATATTTTATTTTTTGAGTCATTAGGGTTTATGAACCCACTTTTAGTTGAATTTCGACCCTTCTATTATATAAAAATATGGGTCTTATTTTACTCCTCCTGATTCATGTATTACATTTTTTCTAGATTCTTGCAGTACCGAATTCGTTCGTGATTCTCAATTTTTTCTAGCATGACTTTTGAGGTTTTTTTCGATGCCAGGTGGGCTACGATCTACTTTCTTCAGACTGGTTATTAGTGTGGTATATGTATGGTAAAGTATCAGCCTGGGACTGAGATTACTAGTTGGAGCCCCGTTATGGTTATTCTTTCAGCCTATGGCCTACATAGCTGACTTGTGAATTAGTTACTTACCCTAAGGCTAGGTTGCCCCACCCGCTTGTCCAACGCCGACTTTCGAACATAGAATGGTTGGGGTAGGAGTATAACCTTTGGTGCGTATTACTTATACGCAGATTCTCTAACATAGACTAGTCGGGAGGGGATTATACTAGTGGTTAGAGCTTAGTAGCTATACCCTGGTTTAGGCTAATGACTTTAAAGCCGATCTAGGTAGGCTAATTGTTTTGTGTTCTACCTGAGGTGTTGTGTATAATTAGAATTTGTATTTTTTGTTGGCTATATATAGTCGGATACAGCTTCGCTGGATAGTTAGTAGCCTTGTGTGATGATGTTGTACCCTATTTCGGTGCGAGCCTCAAAGTGAGTTGTATTGGACTGAGCTGTGATAGCTCCATATTTTCCCTGTATAGATATGTAGTTAGCCCTTAATAGGCGCCTTCTGGGCAGTTTTAGCATCTTTGATGCGACTACTCATGGCTCGGGGCCGTAGTTGGTCTAGGATAGGATGTACTTTGCAGCTAGGATTTGGAAGTCATCCTATGGATTCTAGTTAGCAACCTTAGACCGGTTTAGACTATTGATTGGTTCTATGTAGCGAGCATGCATTAAATGTTTTAAAACGTAACTTGATTTTTGATAGAGTAATAATTGAAAACTAATTCCTTATATATCTATATCTTGCACGACTGCACTCATGAGCAGTATGGAGCTATTTTCTAATACTCTTTGATATCATTTTCTCACTATCACTATGATTTCTGGATATTGCCTTCATGGAAACAATTGGGTTTTACTAAAATTTGGTTTTTTCCTATATGGATGGAGTTGAGGTTTCCACTGAAATATGATATATGGGCTAAGCTAGCATTTTGGCATTCTTTTCCCTGATAACTATGCCATTAGTTGGCTTTTTATGAGGATTTTGTATATGGGATTAAATCCCTTCGCGGATCCTCTAACCACGGGTGGCTATGCCTGATATTGCTGCTAGGTATGAGTTGCAGCCGAGAGTGGGGTTTATTGGAGTAGGAGGGGTAAGTATGGGGAAGCTTTCGTGGGTCTTCTCCTGGCAGAGCTTTTCTATCGGGGAGGGTGCATACAGGCACTATTTACTTTTCTAGAAACCCTTTGCGTTGCTTCCATATGGGCTTGGTTGCACTCCTCGGGGCTTACGGCTATCTAGGCTTTGTGGCTACTCTTTTGTATATTTGGTTAATTTCCTTGCCTTAGTTACTATTACGTTCAGTGGTTACATTCCTTGTGTTCCTCTTTCTCTTATTAGTTCTTTCTAGTACTGGTTATGGTGGAACTCTAAATACATGTCGCATTTGGTCATGATTTGTTTGTAGCCCAGGTTTTGTGTGTTATACCTTTATAGTTAGTATACTTCATACTTTTTAGCTGATGCTGCACACACTAATAGCTGATCCTTACCGCACTTACTAGCTATTTTTTCAGCGACCCTTTTTCTGTTGTACATTAAGTTTTATCACCCAATTTGCATTTAATCGCTCATTACCTTGCTTATGCTTACTTTTGCCTCATCACGCCTATTATGCCTACTAGATACCCGTTGTGTTTGAAACTCATGCTACACTTATGCATCTTTTTATGTAGTTATTAACATAAGTCATCAGAGCGGACGCGATCATGCAAGCTAGTTTAGTGTTGTTTCTGGAGATACGATAAGCAGCCGGCGTTCATGTTGGCCGGTCTTCCTTCTAGCTTCACAGCTGTTCTAGTTGGAATCTGGATATATACTTTGTAGATTTTGTCCCATTGTGGGTGATATTTTGTTCTTTAATGTACATAGATGCTCTACAGTCACGATATCAAATTCTGGAGAGTTATTTTCGGTTATGTATTTTTATGTTCTTCTTTTATTTTTTCTTTTCATCTCTCTTCTCTCTTCCCTCTTTCTGTTGGTTCTTGGTAATGGCCCATCGCTTTACGCTATGGGCAGGGGTTAGGATTGTCTATAGGTAGGATGTGGACGCCATCATAACTTAATTTTCAGGTCGTGACATAGTGGTA
This sequence comes from Withania somnifera, assembly GCA_039654485.1. Lineage (NCBI taxonomy): Eukaryota > Viridiplantae > Streptophyta > Magnoliopsida > Solanales > Solanaceae > Withania > Withania somnifera. Next base: position 15,835 of record JBDJHY010568889.1, read on the forward strand.
TCAGAGCTCTAAGTTAACCGATTTCTCTGGCTGTTGGAGAAAGTGTTTGTTAGAGTGTCGTGAATCGGTATGTAAACATATGTATCCTATCTTCGGAAGGCTACAAGACCCTCTTTATAAAATATTCTCACTTCTTGACTCTTTACATGTGTTGTATAGTCACTGCTTTCTTATTATTTCGTTTGGCTCTTCTCTTTTTACATGACTAGGAAGAGGCCCTCGGTAGACAACAGTGAGATGCCCAAGCACATTCACGAAGTTTCAAAATCATAAGCGAGCACCAAAAGACTATATCAGAGATACATAGTTTGGGAGTCACCTGGGCTCCAGTGGAGGTTACTGTCATGCCAGTTCCGCAGAGCTCCAACATTTATTCAAAAGTACCAACGGGTTTCATGAGAGGAGAATTGATTGAGAATGAGTTTGTTGGTTTTCAGTAGGGGTCTCTAACTGTTTGGAACTCATCATCGTTTTACAGGATGTCTAGACATATCCCTATACTGTATGCTACAAGATATGGAAGGGTGTTGGAATTCTTCAGAGGATTGGTTCTGTCACTCCGTATGATGACAGGGTACTTGGTGAACGCAGGACATACCCTTAGACAGATCTTTGAACAGTTAGTGGCCCTTGAAGAGGCTTGCCGTGAGACCTATGGGGTTGATGGTCAGAAAGTCCATATGTAATGACCCTTAAGGTCATTTCTGATAAATACGCAGTATCTTGCATCCTAGAGAGTTTTGGTAGTTTCCCCAAGTCATTTATGACTTGCTGGGACTGATAGTTCGGATCCCTGGTAACTCGGTTGACAGATATCTCAAATTCCTTATTTTAGAGCCTTAA
>JBDJHY010569000.1:0-16676 GCA_039654485.1 Withania somnifera
AACACATATGTATGGATCATATTTCTATTTTTTCAAGCCCCCATATCACCCCATAGGCGGGATCGACATCATTAGATACTAAGTTTCCCTTGCAGCCTCGGAAGAACCACTTGAATCATGCAAACCTCTTCTAACAATACTAAGAAAAAGCAATAACAATTATTTCAGAAGTGTAATGGCCTCCATATAATAATCAATGAATAATCTCAATAAAATAATGGATAAACTTAATTCTCAAAATCATACATATCAATCTAAAAGCCTCTAATAGCTAACTAATAGACTGCTAGAACAAGAGTTTACTGCCTAGTGTCTAACGAATGAAATAATAAACAATAAAGCTAAAGTACGAGTTCTAGATAAATAAATAAATAACTCCATAGCTTACCCTCAGATCAAGTAAGGACTCACCAATATCCTAAGAATGCAAGTATTATCAAGCTTTAATGTCTGGATGGTTGTCAATATCAGTATGGGGATTAACACATGCAGCATGTATAATCAGCATAAAAAACATAGACTAAGCATGTGAGCATGTATTAAACAGACTATACAATATAATGATATGTACTATGCATTGCATGATAGTAAATCTCATCTTAATCTCTAACTCAAATAAGGAATTTAACACTTTATGATGAAAATAGTTAAAATGCTCATATCTCAAGTAAACTAATGTAAAACAGATTAACTCTTCAGTTTTTAACAAAATATAAATATTTAGTTAGAAAAAAGCTTTCACTTTATTCACTCCAAAATAATCAATTTTAGCTTCTCTTTGCGAGTTTCTACAACTGAGATACCTCAAGGCATAAAAATGATAAATTCCATAAAAACACCCGTGGTTTATTTCCTTGTAAAATAGACTCAATTTAACTTTATATGGATAGTTAATGGGTCAGCTAACTCATTATAGATCAAAATATATGATCATTTAAATTTGATCCAATCATGAAGTAACACCAAAACTAAGCTTATCGAAAGGGCCTTGAACTCAGCTTTGTATAATAAGTTGTTTATGAAATCAAATCTCTTCAAGAACTCATACCATACTTATTTTATTATATTATCATCAAGGAACAATATTCAAGGTGTTACACTTATGTAATCAAACACCTAGAAATTCTTGTCCCTACTTCGAGGAAGAAGATTTCCCGAATAAATCTTTAATAAGACATCTATTTTCTTGAATCTTACTTCAAGATTAGAGTCACAGAGTTTACTGATGCTTAATAAGTCATATTTTAGTCCACTACAAGATAAACAGTTTAATCTCATAAGAGTTATTAAAGCATATAGTACCTATCCAAATGACTGTTCCTTTTGAGTTGTCACTGAATCGAATGGATCCTCTATCATAGCAAGCAACATATTTGAATAAAGGTTCATTTCCAGTCATGTGATATGAACATCCACCAATAAGGTACCACTTCACTTTTGATTTCATTTTGGGATGGTGTTTACTTGTTTCAACAACAACCATGAGACAATCATTATCATCGTCATCACTCCAGCAACTTAGTTCATTATTTTTAGAATATTTTCTATAAGGTCTTCTTATATTTTCTTGGCACTAGGAAGTAATATGTCTGTGTCTTCCACATCCATAGTGTCTTTCATCATTTTTGATGAATTTTCATTATTTTTTTACCTCATCCATGCAAGTTATATCTTAATTACTACATACTTGGTGATAGGAGAAACCTCGTTATTAACTTCATGATTAATAGATTCTTTGGTTTCTTTAAAGAGAATTGTCTTCTTCTCTTCTAGACTCTTTGGTATGTACTTTTTCAAAGTCAATGAAATCACCTCTAAGTTAATCATAAGAGTGTTTACTATTATCCATTGTTCCGATGGTCACTATATTTGCATTCCATTTCTTAGGAAGACTTTTGAGGATTTGAAAGATCTGGCTAGCCAAAGAACTTGAGTTTATGCATCTTTGAGTTCTCCAATGATCTTGCTGAATTTGGAGAACATCTCCTCAATATTTTCTCCATTCTTCATTTGGAAGAGTTTATAGTTATAAACTAACAAACTCATAATAGTTTTCTTGACTTTGTTATTCCTTTCATAAGTAACCTCCAATTTATCAAAAATTTCCTTTACGGTCTTACAACATGAGATTTTCTCATATTTCTCTCCACTGATAGAGTTATAAAGAATTTTCTTTTACATGGAGTTTATTTGAATAATCTCCATTTACTCATTTGTATAATCATCTAATAATGGAATAACTTTACTTGTAGTTCCATCACTATTAGATTTTCTATGAGGTAGAATTGGAATATCACCAAGTTTGATAACTATCCAATCCTTGACATCATAACACTTAATAAAAGTCTTCATCCTTGTAATGACCCTCATGGTCATTTATAAAAAATACATGATGTTTTGCATTCTATATTATTTCAGTAATTTTCCCAAGTCATTTATGACTTACTAGGACCATTTGTTTGAATCTCTGGCGTCTCAGTTGAGAAATATCTCAAATTTCCTGTTTTAGAGCCTAAAACTAAGTACTCATTGACCAAAGTCAACTTTCCTTTAAGACGATCTTGGTATTAAATTTTAACAGTTTCTTGAGGTTCAAAATGCCAAACAAAGTCAAGATTGACCTTAAGTTTGTGTTTCAGAGTTTTCATTTACAATTTATGCCAATTTGTAGAATTTAGTTAAGGCCTAAGTTGGAGCTTGAGTGGTATTTTGGTGTTTGGAGTGTTAGATCAAAATTATGACACTTCCATCATCTCCTAAATAGTAAATTTAGGCTAGTTTTACCCTTGGTACTCTTCCAACAGTGCTCGTTCTTGATTTGAGTTCTTATGTGGACACTTAGAATTTTTCTAGTTTTGGCTAAGTCTTCGTTGGGGATAATTTTCACAAAAACAAACTCTGATGGCAATTTCATCAATTATGTTGAGTCCAGAATTTGTTTTTCACATAAAATACATATTTTGTTTGTCAAAATTGGACTCTGTTTTATTTTTGAAACCCCGGCTAAATTCTAAAAAGTTATTATTTTGCTGGTGCAGCTTTGACCGATTTATCGGTCAAATTAATGATTTTTTGGCCAAGACCGATGAATCGAAAACTTTGCCAAAAAAATCATCCAGATAATAAATCGATCCAATTTTCCAATAAATTGGTGCCTGCAAGTGTCAGGGGTGCCAATTTATCAACACTTTTGGTCGATAAATCGGTACATGAGGGTATTTTCTTCAATTTTCAACCAGTTTTTGCATTATGATTCCATATAATTTTCCCTCATTTTATCTTTAAAATTTGTGCTAGTATTCTTGGAAACATCCCCAAAATTCATAGAAAAGTTCCTCGAAGATCTTGTACATCATCCCCACCTTCGGTAAGCGATTTCATCCGTTAAATTTCATTAAAATTAGAGCTTTTCCTCCATTAATCCCCTAGTCATGATAACTTGATTTCTTCAATTATATTCGAAGTTATTTGGTAATTCCTAGCTCTCTAGGGTTATTATTAGTTGTAGTAACATTTCCTTTTTCAAGTTCAACATACAAATTTATAAAGGTCGAATATTTAGCCTTTTTATACTGAATTTTCTCTGAGTTGTTCAAGGGTCTTCCCTTACTTAGATTATGCTCAATTTTGAAGCACGGGTTCCTAGTAACGTTGGAAATCCCTTGGCTACATTTATTTTTAGTTCCAACGAGCGATACCTACAGGCTAAATTTAGGTCTGATTTTAGCCCCGATCCGAAAATTACCATAGGTTATATCGTTAGAATTATATTGACATATGGAATACTTTTATGTAACCTTTAAAGCATTTAGAGATCATTTGATATCAGTCAAAGTAATATTCGTGAGCTTGCAATGCTTTATTGTCGGAAGACAGGTAGGCTTTGTGGGGCTATCTCTGGGTTTATAGCTTCAACAATTGTACTAAATAGAATCCATCAGTCGGGCATCTAGGTGGTTATAGTGATCCAGTACCTTTCTTTTGTTCATTCTTTTGTTGATATATATTTTGGCATCCAAATTTATATGGTGCCTGTGACTTACAAGTGTCTAGTGATTGCTATGCATGGTACAGATAGTCATTATTCTTTCCGTTATTATCATATATTATATTCTTTCAATTTTGTTGTGCATTCATGACACGATAGGTCGGGCCTTTGGCTTCGATGAGAGTGCATTAGGGCTGGGCCAGAATCACCACCTGAGTATTGAGCCATGATCGTTAGAGACTGGTTTTTAGTAATAATAACAGTTAAGGTTAATAACCAATAAATTGTAATATTCTAATAATAATATAAGAAATAATTTTTTAACCTTTTTAGACTGATCATTATGTCGAGCACTCGGTAATACTATTTTACTTATTTTAGTCCAGGCTTTACACTCTGGCACCGATACATATCATTTGACTAATTAATTTTGGGACTTGAGATCGACTTCAATCGGTAGTGAGTACAGTCGTTGACACTTGAGTTTGTCGTCACACTATAGTGAGTGTAACTTTTTAATACTTATCGCACTTGTTGGTTATGGAGACATTGATGATACCTGTTCAATGAGGATATTGGTGATACTACTGCTTTGTGGAGTTGTGTGTCATGACTTGTCGAGTACATCTTGATGATTTTATTGATATAAAGCATAGGATTCCAGACTATGAGACCCTTGGGGCTTTGTTATTTTTTATGTAAGATCATGATGAGGTTATAGATTTTACATGGTGGCACACCTCCATGGACCTTGCCTCCATGCTACGGAGACATAGAGAAGGGGGTATAGGATGGAGAAGAGATAGTTAGAATATTTAGGGTAGCCTTCCATGGATTCTTCCTGCAGGATCTACGGGTACCATAGGAGAAATGAATGCAGGACTGGTTACTTCATGTGATTGTATTTACTTTTTTATACTTATTTTCTTTAGTGTACCCCTTGTAGTATGTAGATGCCTATGGGTGAGCGTGTTTCAGCATATGCTGCACTTCTTCTAGGGGACTTGACAACGTTTATATTTATTATTTTAGTATTGTTATTACTTCTTAGTTGTCATCATTAGTTATTTGATATTTTGTGTTATGTGGGATGTTGTGCATTATATTATTCTTCACTCATTCATCCCATACTTGAGGTTACTGGTATACCGTCCATTTTCTCCTCCTGCCTTTTTTTGACTCCTGATTATTGTTTTTATTATTCACATATATTATTGCATGGATTTTGGGTACATTTTACTTTATTTACTGAAGTCCTTATATGTGATTAGCTAGCGATATATGCTCTACTTGTTTCTTGATTTCTACTTGAGTAGCTAGCTTTCATGATGTACTTATTGGTTTTGTGACCCCATTTATTGTACTCCATTATTTAATGCTTGTATTATTATTATATACCTAGTGGGACCTTGAAAACTACTGGGTATGGGTAGCTTCGATAGCTTGTACTCATTTTGTTTGCAAATGTACAGATCTGAGTACAGGTTCCTGACCTTGATTACAAATCACTGTTTATGTATACTTCGTTGACTTTTAGAGATTCAGAGTGATCTTGGCATCCATCTTTTCTTGCTTCTCTTCAGTATTTCTTTTATTCTCCCTATATTTTTTGAGATATAGTTGTATTAGACTTTGATTCCTTGTTCTGTACTTAGAGGTTTTGTATTACACTAATATCGGGTTTTGGACATTTATTTTTTATTCTTTACACTTCCACTTTTTTATTTATATACTATTTATTAAACTTGTGCCTTATACATTTGATATAGTAGTCCTCTGCTTCAGCTTTGGATTACAGGGTTGGTTCTCCTACTGGTGGTATAGTAGGTGCCATTATGATCTAGGAAATAAAGTCGTGACAATCCTTATTTTAAAATGAAAAAAATGTTTCCCTTTGAAATAAGGTGGTCTTCATCCAGAATTTTCCTCTTAAAATAAAGATCTAGAATATGTTAAGACTTTATCTTTACTCAATTACTATTAGGTAATGAATGTGAGACCTTGATTGGATACCAATTGAAATTCCAAGAGGGTGAGTCATTTGCTAGTTTTTCTTTTCCCTTAGTCGACTGTCTTGCAGATCTAAAAGTCTGCAGCAAATTAGGATTTTGGGGATAACTAGAAGACATAGAACATATCGAGTTTTACTATTATTTGATGAATATACAATTAGAAAAGTTTATAAAGTAAAATGTACAAACAATATATTTATAATGGTTAGGGCTCAAAATGAGCCTTAATCTAGTCTCATTGGGTTACAAAAGGGATCCATTATTTTTTCTTACTATAATTTAGTTTTCAATAACTTACTATTACAAATTTTAGAAAATAATTGAGCCTACACATGAACTTAGACTAACTAATTGTCTATACAAGAACTCAGCATATACACAATATCCTACTGAGACCTGCAGATCGGTGCAGAGACATCTGTTGCTTATCTTCGGGAGGCTATGGTGACATTTAGGAAAATAACTCTTTCTTTTGAATCTTGTATAGTATGTATAACCTTGATGGTTTCTTGAAAGTTATCACTCATTGTAATCACTCTTTCACAAATGCCTAATACACATTCATCGGCAGCAAGGAAGACAGCCAGAGCATCGGCTGAAGTGCCTTCCCCCCAACTACTTCTCAGGTTCAATTAGTGCCTGTAGCACCAGCTGCACTGCCAATGATAGCACCTATTGCAGCATCTATTCTAGTACCTATTACAACACCTTTTCCAGATATCTGTAACATCTTGTGGTGGTTGCTCAATGCCTATGATGGTCCCCCTACTGATGGTATATAGATAACCATTCCAGTACCACAACCGACAGTTGTAGTTCCTTCAGTGCAGTCGGTTCTACCTATTGCTCCAAAAGATATTCCTACACTTGATCTGGTCCTCCCCATAGCAGTTTTTGCTCCTGCAGTTGAGCATTAGACAATTATGACAAATTCAAAGCATAAGCTCCTAACTAGATTTATAAGGTTGGATCTTCCTCGGTTTACTAGAGTTTGGTGGGATAATGCACATGAGTTCATTGTTGAGTGTGAGGAGAGGTTGAGGAACCTCAGTGTCTTAAAGATCTACGGCATAGCTTTCACCACCTATCAGATGCATGGTGTGATTAAGCAGTGGTGGAGGGCTTTTGTTGTATGTAGACCAGCAGGTTCAGCTCAGCCGACTTGGACCTAGTTTTATAAGGTTTTTATTAGAAAGTTTGTATTGAGGGACGAGCGAGAGCTCTTGAGGAAGGAGTTTAGGAAGCTTGAGAAGGGATCGATGTCAGTGGGGGAGTATAAGGCTCGATTCCACCAATTGTTAGTTCATGGTGTGGATTTTATGCCTACTAAGGCGGAGAGAGTTTGTAGATTTGCTTATGGGTTGAGTGACAGGTTTCATGAGGCTGTTTCTTTGCTAGTATCTAATGTTCAACCATTTCATCCATGGTAGGTCATGCCAAATCTATGGAGGCCCTTTATTATGAGTCACGTCTGCGCAATGAAAAGAGGCAGAGGCATCAGGGAGTTTACAGTGGGTCCCGTTTTGGGGGTCATGGTTAGTTTTACTATGCACAGGGCCAATTCAGCATGCCAATGCAGGCCTTATTACAGGTTTCGTCCACTCTTCCAGCTCAGTTTTCTTGGGGATCTAGATCTTCTCAGCGTGGTATTTAGATAGGTTTTGGAAAAGGTTTCCAAAATAGTGGGCAATTTGGGCCATGTTTTGAGTATGGTTTTATAGTCTACTATGCCAGAACTAGTCCTTAGAGAGGCACTACTCAGGTTACTTCTCAGTCTGTACAACCATTGAGATCAGTGCCTCCACCGGCTAGAGGTGGTGCACAGGGTAACTATCTTGATGGTGGCTAACGTGGCCGGGGTGGTGGTTGTGGTGGTCATTGTTGTGATCACCAATTTTATGCTATTCCTTCTAGACCTGAGGCTGAGGCCTTGGATGCTGTCATTAAAGATTTGAATTTCATGTGTTCTATATATGTGTTAGCCTTATTTGACCCTGGATCTACTTGCTCTTACGTGTCGTCATATTTTGCACCCAGTTTAGGGTTGCCCAATGATGTATTATCTATATCTATGCATGTTTCTACCCTCGTAGGGGATTCTTTAGTAGTGGATCGGGTGATCCGGTTATGCATGATCTCTGTTAGTGGTCTAAACACCTGGGATGACTTAATGCTTTTAGTCATGGTTGATTTTTATATCATATTAGGCATGGATTGGTCGTCCCCTCACCATGTAGTTTTCGATTGTTATGCCAATACCGTTACCTTAACTATGCCTGGTCATCTCCAATTGTGTGGCAAGGTTCTAGTAGCCGCACATCGATAGGGTTTATTTCTTGCCTTTAATCTAGGAGGTTAGTAGGGAGAGGGTGTTTGGCATATTTAGCTTATGTTCGTGATATCCAAGCCGATATTTCTACTCCTGAGTCTGTCCCTATTATTGCTGATTTTTTGGATGTTTTTCTGACCGATCTACCAGGCCTACCACCAGATAGAGATATTGACTTTGCTATCATTTTAGAGCCAGGAACTAAGCCCATTTCTATTTCTCCTTATTGCATGGCTCCTGCAGTGTTGAGAGAGCTGAAGGTTCAGCTCCAAGATCTTTTAGATAAGTGATTTATTTATTCCAATGTATCACCGTAGGGTGCACCAATTCTATTTATGAAAAAAAAATATGGTACTATATGAATGTGCATTGATTATTAGCAGTTGAAAAAAGTATCAATGAAGAACAAATATCCTATGCCAAGGATTGATGATTTATTTGATTAGCTTCAAAGAGACACAATGTTCTCTAAGATTGACTTGAGATCCGGTTACAATTAGTTATAGTTTCTGACAGAGGATATTTCTAAGACAACATTTAGGACTCGATATGACCACTATGAATTTTTGGTTATGTCCGTTAGTTTGAATAAGGCTCCAGAAGCTTTCACGGACTTGATGCATAGGGTGCTTAAGCCTTACTTGGACTTATTCGTGATTGTATTTATTAATCATATGCTAGTGTATTCGTGGACTAAGTCCGACCATGAGCAACACTTAATATTGATTCTCCAAATACTGAGAGAACACAAGCTTTATGCCAAGTTCTCAAAGTGTGAATTTTTGTTGGAGTCTATTGACTTTTGGGAAATATAGTGTCCAAGGCTAGAATTAAAGTTGACCCAGTAAAGATTCAGGCAGTGCGAGATTGGCTAAGGCTGCCGACATCTATTCTGGAGGTTCAAAGTCTTGTTGGTTTAGCTGGGTACTATCAACATTTTATCGAGGGGTTCTCATTGATTAGGGCGCCCTTAAATAAGTTGACTAGGAAGGATGTTGCCTTTTAGTTGTCTGATGATTGTGAGTTGAGCTTTTTGAAGCTCAAGGATTTGTTGAGTTCAGCACAAGTATTGACCTTGTCAGTTGAGGGTCTGGTCCGGGATTCTTTCTACATTATGATGCTTATGGTGTTGGTTTGGGTTGAGTTATGATGTAGCAGGGTCAATTAATTGCATATGCTTTGAGGCAGTTGAAGGTCTATGAGCGTAACTACCCTACTTATGATTTGGAGTTGGAGGCAGTAGTGTTTGTGTTTAATATTTAGAGGCATTATTTGTAAGGGGTCTTGTGTGAGATCTTTACTAACCATCATAGTCTTCAGTATATTTTGAACCAGAAGGAGTTGACTTCCAGGAAATGGAGGTGGATTTAGTTACTGAAGGACTATGGACTTAGAAGTGGGCTTAGAAATGGACTTAGAAATGGGAGTGGGTTACTTTGGACTTTGTTTCTTGTTTTCCTCGGACCAATAGAGGGCGTGATACTATTTGGGTCATTATTGACAGACTGAATAAGTTAGTGCACTTTATTCCGACTCACTCCCCTATAATGCTGTGCATTTGGCTCAAATCTACATTAGTGAAGTGGTTATATTGTATGGTGTTCTTGTATCCATTGTTTCTGACAGAGGCACCCAGTTACTTCACAGTTTTGGAGATCTATTTAGCGGTATTTATGTACTGGGGTTCATTTGAGTAGTACATTTCATCAGCAGATCGACGGTCAGTATGAACGTACCATTCAAATGTTGGGGGATATGCTGAGGGCTTGTGGTATAAACTTTGGTGGTGCTAGGGATCAACACCTACCATTGGCAGAATTTGCTTCTAGTAATAGTTATCACTAAAGGATTGAGATAGCACCATTGAAGTGTTATAGGTCGCCTATTGGTTGGTTTGATGGATTTGAGGCCAGAGTCTAGTCTTCAGATTTGTTACGTGATTCTCTTGATCAGGTTTGATTGATTCAGGATAGAATGCGGGCAACACAAAGAAGGCAGAAGAGCTACATTGATTGTAGGCTTCGTGCCTTAGAGATTGGAATTAGGGACAGAGTCTTCTTGAGGGTTTCTCCTATGTACGGTGTGATAAGATTTGGTAGGCGAGGCAAGCTTAGTCCAGGTGTATTAGACAATTTGAGATTTTGGAGAGATTTGGTGATGTGTCCTACCGGTTGACATTCCTCCTATGCGTTTAGCCGTTAATTTGGTATTTTATGTTTGGATGTTGCGGTGGTATATTTTGGATGAGTTTCATGTCATTCTTGAGGATTCAGTGCAGCTGGATAAGAATTTATCTTTCATCGAGGAGCCGGTAACAATGTTGAATTCCTGGAAATGGAGGTGGATTAAGTTACTGAAGGACTATGAAATTTCTATTATCTACCATCCTGGAAAGGCAAACATTATGGAAAATGCCTTGAGCTAGAAGGCGGTCAGTATGGGTAGCTTAGCAGTTTTGTCAGTTTCAGAAAAGTCATTGGCGGTGGTTAGTGGCTATACGGTTTGTTAGATTTGATCTGTCTGACCCCTGGAGAGTGTTAGCATGTGTTCAGGCCAGATCTTCCTTATCAGATCAAATTCGACAGTGGTAGTTTGAGGATACATTTTTAGTTTCTCTTCGTGATCAAGTATTAGATAGAGAGGCCATAAGGGCTTCGGTTGATCCCGATAAGGCGCTCTGGTATGATGGTCGTATGTGTGTACCACAAGTTGGTGATTTAGTTTAGTTGATCTTGTATGAAGCGCACAACTCCAAGTATTCTATTCATCCTTGTACATCTAAGATGTACCGTGATTTGTGGCAGTTGTATTGGTGGAGTGGGATGAAGAGGGAAATTGCTGAGTATGTTTCTAAGTGTTTGAACTATCAACAGGTTAAGTATGAGCATTAATGACTAGGAGTTTTATTTCAAAGGCTTCCTATTCCCGCTTAGAAGTGGAATGGGTTACTATGGACTTTGTTACTGGTTTGCCTCGGACTAGCAGAGGTCATGATACTATTTAGGTCATTGTTGACAGACTGAATAAGTCAACGCACTTAATTCTGACTCACACCTCCTATAATGCTGAGCATTTGGCTCAAATTTACATTAGTGAAGTGGTTCGATTGTATGGTGTTCCTGTATCCATCATTTATGATAAACACACCCTGTTAATTCACAGTTTTAGAGATCTATTCAGTGGGATTTGTGTACTGGGGTTCATTTGAATATTGCATTTAAATCAGCAGATCGACGGTCAGTCTGAATGTACCATTCAAGTGTTGGGGGATATGCTGAGGGCGTGTGGTAAAGACTTTAGTGGTGCTTGGGATTAGCACCTACCATTGGCAGAATTTTCTTATAATAATACTTATTACTCCAGGATAGAGATGGCACCATTTGAGGTGTTATAGGTCGCCTATTGGTTGGTTTGATGGATTTGAGGCCAGAGTCCAGTCTTCAGATTTGTTGCGTGATTCTCTTGATCAGGTTCGATTGATTCAGGATAGATTGAGGGTAGTGCAGAGTAGGCAAAGAAGCTATGTTTATTGTAGGCACCGTGCCATAGAGTTTGGAGTTAGTGGTAGAGTCCTCCTACGAGTATCTCCTATGCGCGGTGTAATGAGGTTTGTTAGGTGGGGCAAGCTTAGTCCTAGGTATATTGGACTATTTGAGATCTTGGAGAGAGTTGGTGACATTGCCTAGAGGTTAGCCTTACCTCCTATGCATACAATTGTTCATCCGGTATTCCATGTTTCGATGTTGTGGCGGTATATTCCCTATGAGTTTCATGTCCTTCGAGAAGATTCAGTGCAGTTGGATGAGAATTTGTCTTTCGTTGAAGAGCCTATGAATATTTTGGATAAGGATTTTAGGAAGCTGAGATCCAGGGAAATTCCAGTGGGTAGGGTGCAGTGGTGGCATCGTCTGATCGAGGAGGCTACTTGAGAAATCGAGAGTGAGATGCGGAAGTAGTATCCATAACTATTTGAGGCATCAAGTACTTTCTCTTCCTATTTATTTCTTGCTTTTACTTGTTTCTCAAGGACGAAAGTCCTTTTAGCAGTGGATGTTTTAAGGTCATGACCCGATTTCGCGGATCATGATGGAACCTACTATACCACTGGTATGAGAACCAACCCGGTAGTCCAAAGCCGAAGCGGAGGACTACTATGTCAAATGTGGAAAATAACAATTTAAATAGACAGTGAATGATGAAATAAGCGGAAGTAATAAAGTCAAGTAATAGTATTGTGTCCTTCGAGAGGATTCAGTGCAACTAGGTGAGAATTTGTCTTTTATTGAAGAGTCTCTGAATATTTTGGCTAAGGATGTTATGAAGATGAGATCCAGGGAAATTCTAGTGGTTAGAGTGCAGTGCTGGCATCGTGCTGTCGAGGAGGATACTCAGGAAATCAAGAATGAGATGCAGAAGTAGTATCCACAACTGTTTGAGGTATCAAGTACTTTCTCTTCCTATTTATTTCCTGCTTTTACTTGTTTTTCGAGGGCGAAATTCCTTTTAGTAGTGGGTGTTTTAATGTCACGACCCAATTTCGCAGATCATTTCACTTACTATACCACCAATTGGAGAACCAACCCGATAGTCTGAAGCCGAAGTGGAGGACTACTATGTCAAATGCGAAAAATCACAATTTAAATAGAAAGTGAATGATGAAATAAGAGAAAGTAATAGAGTAAAATAACATGCCCAAAACCTAGTATGAGTGTTGAACGAACCACTAAGTACAAAACTAATAAATATAAAATGTCTAATAGAACCGTTTCTCCAAAATACATTAAGATCAAATAGAAATGTCAAGCCAAAAAGAAGCAGGTAAAGCCGGACACCAAGCTTACCCTGAACCTCTGAAGTAAAGGAAGTCTGCACAAATAGCTGGATGTAATCACGATCTGGAACCTGTACTCAGATCTGCACATGTGCAAGTGTAGCATGAGTACAAGATGCCAAAGAAACCTGTACCTAGTAGGCTTAAAGGCCCACTAGGCACATAACAATAATAAAAGCAGTAAATAATGGAATATTTTAAAAAGAGGGGTCACAGAGATAAATGGAAAAACAAACAAAGCTAGCTACAAATAGATGTGTAATGCTAGCTAATCACTGAACACAATCTCAGTCAATCAAAGAAGATGTACCCGGAATCCTTGCAATAATATATGTGAATAATAATGTAATAAAAAGGAGACAAAAGAGGACAAGAGTAGAACATGGACGGTATACAGGTAACCTCAAGTACGGAATGAATGAAGGAATAGTAATATAAGGCACAAATCCCACATACCATCAAGTATCCACTAGTCAGCAATAACAACTAAGCAGTAATAATTATAATAAAGTAATGTAAATAAACACCGACAAGTCCCCAAAATAAAGTGCAGGGTACACATAACACACTCACCGGTAGGCCTTCCATTCAACTAGGGGTACACTGAAGAAAACAAGTGCAGAAAAGTAAACACAACAACATGAAGTAACCAGTCCTGTGTACGCTCCTCCTCCGATACCGTAGGCCCAACAGGAAGAACCCATGGAAGGCTAACCTAGATGTCCCCAGTATATCTCCCTAGCTCTATATACCCCCTATATGTCAGCCATAGCCCGAAGGAAAGGTCTATGGAAGTATGTCATCACGTACGATCTCTATCATCATTATAACCTCACATCCCAAATATCAGAACCTCAAGGGTCTCAATAGTCTAACGTATCATACCGAATATCAATAGTCTCATCAAGTTGTCCTCGAAAAGTCAAGGCATACAACACCTGTATCATAGTATCACAAAAATCCTCAATAGATCGGGTATCATAAAGTATCTATAGCTAGTAGTGACATAAGTGTCAAAAAGTTGTACTCACTGCTGTGCGATGACGGGCTCAAGTCACAGCGACTATAACGGAGTTTGTTTGAAGTCTTAGCATTTATTAATCGTATGTTATCTCCCAGTGCCAGGATGAAAAGCCTAGACTAAAAGAAGTGAAACTAGTGTTACCAAGAGCTTGATATAAAGCCAAGTCTAAAACAGTTAAAAAGCCATTTACTTATATTATCATTAAATATTCCAATTTATCAACTTATATTGTTATTCATCATTATAAGTCAAACCAGACTCTAGCCTTTGTGACTCAATAATCAAGTGTTGATACTACCAAGCCCCAATGCATTCTCATCAGAGCCATAGGCCTTACCTCTCGTGCTATGAATGCACAACATATCAACAAGTATATATACCCATATATGATCATGTAATAATAGTTTCCTATACCCTGTACTGGTATTTCTATCCAACTTCTAAGTCACAAGGATCATATCGATCGGATGCCAAAATATAAATATCAACATGGAATGGATGAAATAACGGTACAAGATCAGTATATCAACCTGGCTAACCAACCTACAGATGCTATTTAGTACAATTATTAAATATATAAGCCTAGAGATAGCCTCACGGAGCCTACCTGTCGTCCGACGATAAAATGCTACAAATTCATGTATCTTACTCCAACTGACGTCAAATGATCTGAAACTTGCGTCAAAGTATCTATATATTAATACAAGTTTAAATGTTTCATTTATACTACATTTTTGAACTGGTCCTAAGATCGAGCCTAAAATGGGCTTGTGGTGCCTGCTCACTAGAACAAAATATAAATTGCATTACGGGCTTCCTAATGTTACCAGGCACCCGTGATCCAAAATTAAGCACAATTCGAGTGCAGGAAGGGCTTTAAAATAGCCTGAAAATATTTGACATACACGAGGTCAAAGATGCGATTGTTATGCATTAAACATTGAAAAATCAATATATTAATGATACGATACGTCAAATATACTCAAGGAATATAGAATTCTACAATACTATACTGATTATGGTATGATTCAATCAACTTCATCAATTGGGGTCTTCAATGGAGGAAATCAAGAAATTTAAGGAATTGAACAAAGAATAACTTACCTAAGATGCGTAGGAACCGAAGAACAACCAATGAGAGGATTTTTCTTAGCCTTGGATTGATGTTTGAGAGTGGTTTTTAGCTCTGAAACTTAAGAAATCAAAAGGTTTTTTCTGAATTAAAACGTCGGGGTCATGCAGGGGTTTTTATAAACTGCCAGTGAATTTACCCATCATGATCTTGTGGACTAACTATGCAATCGCGTAGAGTACTGGGAGATTAAGAATCACGATGACGTGAGATGCCTTATGATTTCATAGAGTTATTATCCATTGAATCGCGATAGCATGGGCTATGGCCGCGATCGTAAAGAACTAGTAATTCCTGCACCAGTTCCAGCTTTGACTACAGAATCAAGAGAAGAAAATGCTCTGAATCACCACTAAAATTGCATTCAGCATCCAATTTATGCAAACAAACTATGCACGCAAACCCAAAATGGCATCCTATACTCAACAACATAGATGAAATCAAAATTCGAGGTCCTTTCGGATAAATGTTGACCCGGTCCACCCATAGGCATAAATTCAAGAATTATCTACCAACACCTTAAAAACTCAATGAAAAGTCCGATAAACAAACCAACACCTCCACTAGCCTAAAATCACCATTCTAGAGCTGACAGAAGCATGAAAATTCCAATCTGACACTCTGAAGACCAAAATACCACCCATGCTCTATTTTAGGCCTTAAATTTAATTAGAATCCACAAATTTGCATAAAATGCAAACGAAAACTCCAAACCACAAAATTAAGGTCAATCTTGACTTCGTTTGGTATTTCAAAATTAATGAAACTATCAGAATTTACTTCCAAGCTCGTATTGAAGGAAAGTTGAATTTGGTTAATGAATACTTAGTTTTAGGCTTTAAAATAGGCAAATGAAGATATTTCTCAACCGAGTCACCAGGGATCTGAACTACCGATCCCAGCAAGTCATAAATGACTTAGAAAACTACTAAAATTATCTAGAATGCAAAACATCACGTCTTTATCATAAATGACCATGAGGGTCATTATATTTGATGAACCTCATGATCATTTATTATAATCATATGATGTTTTTTATTTTAGAGCATTTCAGTAGCTGTCCAAAGTCATTTATGACTTACTGGAATCGGTAGTCTGGTTCCCTACTGGATCAGTTGAGAAATATCTCAAATTGTCTGTTTTAAAGCCTAATACTAAGTATTTGTTGACCAAAGTCATGTTTCCTTCAATACAAGCTAGAAATTAAATTATGGCAATTCTGTTAGCTTAGGAATGCCAAACAAAGTTAAGATTTACCTTTTTTTTTAAGCAACTCCACTAGGCATGATGCCTAGGTTATTTTATAAAGTGATAAAGTACTCTAGTCATTACAAAATATATAAGAAAACCTATAAAGATG
>JBDJHY010569109.1:0-16675 GCA_039654485.1 Withania somnifera
AGACTTTGAGAGATTGACGACTTTATGCAAAGTTCTTAAAGTGGGAGTTTTTGTTGGAGTTTGTCGCATTCCTCGGACAACTTAGTGTCTAAGGATGGGATTATAGTTGACCCCCTAAAGATTCAGGAAGTTCGTTATTAGATTAGACTGACTTCTCTTTTTAAGGTTTGCAACTTTGTTGGGTTAGAAGGGTACTACAGATGATTCATCGAGGGGTTCTTTTTCATAGTAGCACGCTTGACTAGGTTGACTAGGGGATTGTCCTTTACATTGGTAACATGGATGCGAGGTAATTTTTCTCAGGCTTAAGGCTTTTATGAAATTATCTCTAGTATTAATATTATCGATTGAAGGTCAGAGTTTCTTAGTGTATTGTGATGTATCTGGTAGTTTTAGGGTGTGTATTAGTGTAGCAGAGTGGTGTTATTGCATATGATTTGAGGTAGCTAAAGGATCACAAGTACAACTACCCCACTTATGACTTGGAGTTGGCAGTGGTAGTTTTCACGCTCAAGACTGGAGGCATTATCTTTATGGTGTTCACTGCGATATCTTCACCGACCAACATAGTTTTGTATATTATAATTTAGAGGGATATCAATTAGAGGTATTATAGATTTATTGAGATATTGAAGGAATATAACATTACTATTCTATATCATCTATGTAAGAAAAATATAGTAGCAGATGCCTGATCTAGAAGGCGGTGATTATTGGTAGTTTGTCTTCTCTTTTAGTTTTTGAGTGACTGTTGGCCTTAGACATTTATCCTTTGGGTAAGAAATTGGTTAGACTTATTTTATCGGACTTTAAAAAGATTTTATCTAGAGTCAAGGCCTGTTTTTATTTGATTGATCAAATTTGGTAGTGCATAGCTCAACAATTATGTCTTATTTGTAATCAAGTGTTGTATGTTGAGGCCAGTAAGGCCATTACTTATTCAAATAGAGTTTTGAGGTTCGATGGTCGTATTTATGTTCTGTGGGTTGATGGTTTGGTCAAGTTGATTCTTTATTAGGCTCACAACTCTAGATACTTCATTCACCCATTCATAAATAAGATATATCGGGATATAAGATAGGTTTATTGGTGGAGAGATATGAAAAAAGATATAAGAGTTTGTTTCTAGGTCCTTGAACTATCAACAGTTTAATTTCGAGCATCAAAAACTTGCTGGATTAATGTAGAGGCTTTCTTTTCCTACATAAAGTTGGAAATGGGTCCCTATTAAACATCATATCCGGGTTTCCATGTACTTATTGAGGTCATTAATAACTTAGGTTATTGTTGATAAGCTAACTAAGTCTACACACTTCATTCCTATTCACTCTCCCTATAGTGCATAGTAGTTAACTCAAATATATCTCTGTGAGGTGGTTCAATTGCATAGAGTCCCATTTTTATCATTTTAGACTGTGGCTCTCAGTTTACATCCCATATTTGGAAGATTATTCAATGGGAGATGGGTATAAAGGTTTATGTATACATCATATTTCATCCATAGAACAATGACCAGTCGGAGAGGAATATTCAGGTCTTGGAGGAAATGTTAAGGTCCTGTATATTATATTTTGGTAGTTCTTGGGATGTACATGTAGCCTTGGAGGAGACAGTTACCACTTGAGTATTCAAGTTATTCCTTTAGGGCTTTATATGGTAGGTGGTATAGGTCTCCTATGGGGTGGTTTGATGGTTTTGAGTTCAAAGTTTCGAGTATGAATTTTCTTCGTTATTCTCTTAACAGGGTTTTTATGATTCAAGATAGACTTCAGGTAGCATAATGAGGCAGAAGATGTATGTGGATTGTACGAGCTCATCCTTGGAGTTGAGTGTTGGTTACCGGGTGTTCATGTGGTGTCTTCTACATGAGGTGTGATGAGATTTAGTATGAGGAACAATCTTAGATCTAAGTATATTCAGTCGTTTGAGATCCTTGAGAGAGTTGATGATTTTTCTTCTTAGTTTGACTTGCCTTTAACTTTCTTATCTATCTATCTGAGGTTCCATGTTTCGATGTTGCAATGTTATTTTTTGGATGAGTCATGTATGGTCATCATGATTCATTGGATGAGTTTATTTCTTTTTGTTAAAGAGCCAGAACCATTCTAGACAGAGATACTAGGAGGTTGAGGTCTAGACAGATACCCATGGTAAATGTTTAGTGGAGACACCGCATGGTCGAGAAGGCTACCTAGGAAACATAGAGTGAAATGTGGGCCCAATATCTATAGTTGTTTGAACCTTTAATTAGCTTCTCCTTCTTGACTTCGGGTATGAAAGTCTTTCTTAATAGTGGATGGTTTATTAATCCTTCCAGTCATTATTGCATTACACCTTTTCTTGTACTTTAGAGCTTTTCTATAGCTGCCCTAGGTACTTTATAACCTACTTGGTCTGGTCATTTAATTTCCTAGAAGTTTATTTGAGATTTATCTTAGTTTTCCTATTTTGGAGCTTTAACTAGGTAATCATTTACTTTAGTCATCATTCCATGAAGTTGAGCTCAGCAATGAATTTTGACAGTTTTTTTAGCTTTGGAACGTGGATTTCAATTTATATGAACCCTTGGTTTGGGTCTAGGAGATAATAATTGGCTAGGAGATGGAAATTTGACTCCCATCAACATCTGATGGTCAGAGCATTAGATTAGAAATTCAATTGCACCATCAGCTCTAGAATATTGATTTTGGGTTAGGTAGGATATTGATTCTCTTTCCAAGGTAGCTGGGTGCATTTTGAGTGCTTGGTGGGCTTTTATGCCATTTTAGCCTAAAGTTGGATTTGGTCAATATTTTATCAAGATGACCTCGAATGGGTATTTCATCAGTTCCGTTGAGTTTAAAATATTCTTTTCAAGTCGGTAGTTTATGTAGTTTATGTTCATCACGGTTTGATATGATTTGGGCCCCTATCAAGGATGTTGGTTTTTGTTTGTTTTGTTGTTATCATAGCTACTAATGCAGTCCACCCATGTACTTCACAACTTGACCAAGCCCACAGATAGTGAAGGTCTGAGTTTCTTTACATAGTGATCGCAACCCTAGGTCCACACGATCACGTAGTACTCTTTTCTATCATTATTTTTTCTATTATTGACCTAACCAACGCGATCACAAAGGCCAACTTATCCTTCACCTTGCTATGTCAATCCAATTCCACACGATCATGAAGGCGTGTCCCTAGCAGTATAAATACTCCAATTTCAAATTTTCAACATTTTCCAATCAAGTTCTTATTTCGAACTGATTTGAAGTCATTTCTTATCCATTTTCATTGTAGGGAGCTAGGGGATAGTGAAGTCAAAAAAAATTTGAAGTCAAAAAAAATCTTTTATTTTTGAATTTTTTCTAGATTTCTGATTATCTCTTGGTTCCCAACTATTGTGAGGCCTTAATTGTGAGCATTTTTGTCTTGTGATTTTTTTCTGGATCAATGCTCCTTTGAATATTAGGGCATGCTCTTTTGCATAAGTTTTCACTCTTCATCTCCGGTTTTTATTAGGATTATTTCTTACCTGAAATACTCATCTTTTAAGCATGCATCTTTGATACATCCATCTATTATTGGAATCAAAAGAAACTAGTCCATCCAACGCCTCTGACCTTGTTCCAAGAAGATCTCATTTCACCCTCTGCGAGACAAAAGATCTCGAACATCATAGGAAAAAGAGCACTCCTAATTAACCAGTTAAGTGAAAGGGACTTGGAGCCCTGTTGTAACTTTCATTTTAATTTTCAGTTAGCAAGCTCCACAAACCTATTTTGGACCTAAATTTTGGCTTTGCTCCATTTTTAGTATAATTATATGGTTAGAATGTATTGATGTGTAGATTGTTGTTTTTCTACTTTTGTCTTTGTTGGAGACGTGTTCTAAAAATAGGTAGGCTATAAATTACTGATCTTAGACAACTCTATATGTGTTGTAATTGCTTTATTTGCATCCTTGGGTTTGATTTTCTAGGTTAGAACCCCTATTACCCCGATACACTCCTTTTCTTCTATTTGTTCTTGTTCCCCACCTAGTTATAGTAGTACATGGGGATCTAGCCTGACTTGTGGCTTATTTGGAGGTTGTGGACCATAAGGCCAACCATAGTGTAGGTTAGTGGGGTTGATCCCTAGGAGACTTGGACTAGATGATGGATTTAGGTGCCCTGGATATTTTCTAATCCTATATAGGGCTAACTGGAGTAATTGTCTACCTAATGATTGTTCATGCATATATCCTGATTTTGTAAACTATTTACTTACACTATTCACTATCATTTTAAACATAAGGGCCCATTGTCACTAATTTTTAAAGGATTGATATACTTAAGGGCCCATTTTCAAATATTAACGATGAAAACTATTGTAAAATTTGTTAATAAAGAGTTTTAAATAATAAAACTATTGTAAAATTTGTTAATAAAGAGTTTTAAATAATAAATATTGATAAAGGACTTTTTATAACTTGATGTCGTCCTTGTCTTAGATAGGGCACTTGGTATACAAATTTTCAACTTATCTAAGTCCAAGTACAAAGTTAGCATGGGGTATTTCCACCTTACTAGCACTTGGAGTTCCACCCTGTGGTTTGATGCTGAGTATTATCCTATTACCTGATTTTAGACCTAGAGAGAGTCTAATCATGTTTATGTGAGATTGTGGTTAGCTGAGACTTGTTCGAGGGTTGTATATGGTTGGAACACCTCCATGCACCTTGCTGTTCTGGGTCATGGATGTCACAGGAGGGGTATACAGGGGATTAGAGGTCTACGAGGGTAGACCTTCCATAGGTCCCACCCTGTTAGCCTATGGCCGGAGGGAGAGCATACAATAGTATGATTTTATCATTTATGTTTTTCTTTCTACACTTGTTTTCTTGTGTGTTCTCTTTGATCTAATGGCGGTCGTCAGGGTGAGATTTACTTGGTTGTACGTTTCTTTCTTATGATGGATTGATAAGCTTTTAGATTTATTTATCTATTACAGTGTTTCACCTTTTCTTTATTCTCTAGTAGATAATTGATAGTAGTATATGATCATCCTACCTAGTGAGGTCTCTTGGTGCTTTAGTTATTTTTTGACTACCTTTCCCCTTCCATTATTGAGGGTATCGGTACACTTACCTGTCCCCTAATTAATTCTTATTTTAGTGTTATCTTTTATGTTATTGAAAGGACCCTAATTATGTTCATCCTTTTTTCTACCTGAGATACTATGTTATTGTTTTAGGTAGCAATGTTTACTTGTATTCGATTTCTTTTTTGTTCCTGCTATTTGTAGATATCTTTCCTTATTATTTGTACTTTCTTTATTTATCTTATATTTACCCTATTTGCATCTTATATGCTCCCAATCAGTGGATGATGTCTACGGGCTACTTTTTACTTCAATAGTTAGTACTCATACTACACTTTTGCATATTTCTAGTGTAGATTCTAGTATGAGCTCTCGTCACTGATGCTGTAGGATATTCATGCTAGCTTTTGGACATCAGAGTCGTAGGATAATCTCTTAGAGACTAAACTGCATCTGCCTCTCCTTAGTTGATTTCAGTTTCTTTTGTATTTTAGAGATAGTTGTGTATATTTACTTTTGCACTAATATGACTTTGTATCTTAGTGGCTTTTTTACATACGATATCAGGTTGTGGGTTGGATCTTATTGACTGTACATGTTACTTTTTTTGGTTTTCTCTTTTCTTAGTCTCTACTGCTTTTCTTTACTAGTGCTTAGCCTTATTTGTCGTAGTGGCCCGTTACTCGTCATTTAGGGCTATGGGATTAGTTTGCTTATAGTTGGGATAGTAAGTGCCATTATGACTTGAGAAATTAGTCGTGATAGTTTATTTTTTGAAACTTGATGAATAGATGTTTTTTAAAGCGCTACGCTGTAGTCAAAGAGTGTAAAAATGTTATGACCCAATTTCCCAAGTCATGAGGGCACCTACAACCTACCATACTTGAACCAACCAAAGATATGAACAATATTGGAAAAGACAAAACATTCGAAGGCTAATAGAAAATCCAAGTTTTGATTACGAAGATTAATGCAAAACCAAAAGTATGGTTTCCCAATACAAATGATACACTAAACACTAGAGTGATGGAAATTACAACAATATTAGATACATCTATATCAACACAAATGATAGGAAAATAAAGATAAGGTGACAATATTCCATAAACCATTTTC
Source organism: Withania somnifera (assembly GCA_039654485.1). NCBI lineage: Eukaryota > Viridiplantae > Streptophyta > Magnoliopsida > Solanales > Solanaceae > Withania > Withania somnifera. The sequence goes on from JBDJHY010569109.1 coordinate 6,180, forward strand.
TACCTCAAAATGAGAATAGTCCAATCAGGATCTCATGATCAACGCCACTAACTCATAGTAGGATCTTCACTAAAAAGAAGTAGAAGTTTAGTATGAGTACCCAAAAGTCGAAGAAATTAGGTACTCAATTAGCATCATAGGATAACTGGGCAAATATGAAATCAAAATAGTAAATAGACAGATAAAGAAGGAATAAGTCACTGAAGTCAAACATGTAGAGAAAACGCTGAAGAAACTAGCTAAATAGAACATGAAACGGGTAAATAGGTTTATAAAACTAGCTAACAATGAGTAGAGACTCAGTTTATCACAACTCAATTTTGTAGGTCATGATGGCACCTATTATCCCCCTGTAGGCGAACAAAACCTGTAGTCCAGAGCCATAGATAATGGGTTATTACAACAAGTAAGGCAACACATAATAAGTAAAAAAGCAGTATAACAAGAGAAGGATGGAATAAGAGAAGAAGGTAACAAGTATAGGCGATAACAACCTCTAATACCCATATCAGAGTTAATAGAGTTGCTACAAGGTATAAAGTACAAGCTATACAATACGTGATTTATCTCTGAATATAAAAGAGACAAATCAAGCTATTACAATACAATCTATGCTTGACATTCAAAGCTCACCTTGTATCTACAGAACCATAAAAACAACCATGAACAACAATGTCTATAGAGGTGGCTCGTACTCGGATCTACACGAGGAAGATATTGGGTGTAGTATGAGTTATAACCACTGAATCAATGAGTATTAGTAGGCTTTAGGGGATGTAACAGGTATAACTAAAGCAATAATTAAAAACTACAACTAATACTACCAGTATCTATAACAGTAAAGGTAGATGAAAACCCTTCCAAGCCCTCATAAGAATGAAAGAGTACAAACAAGTGCTCACCCATATGACATTCCATAATATTGGAGAGTTCATACAAAAAACAAGTGCAGTAAAGTAAAACACAATGACAATGCATAGTTCCTGTGTATGCTCCTCCTTTAGATTCGTAGGGCCAACAGGTAGGACCAATGGAAGGGCACAACCTCGTATATCCATACTCTATCCTATACCCCTGTTCCGCTTACAGGAAACCCATAGGCAACTTCTATATATATATGATCTAACACATACCAATATCTAGCGTCTCAGTATATCTCATGTCTCCATATCAATGTACCTCAATATATCAGCATCACTGTATCACGACATCTTGAAAAATCAGTGCCACAATGTCATAATGTTTTAAGAGTCAATGAATCAACTCGATAGGTGTGATATAGTAGAGAAAATATATACTCACAGTCGAATCTAGGTCGGACTCAAGTGCTACCAGTTGTGCTAAATGGTAGTACTTGGTGCTAGGGTGTGAAACCTAGGCTAAAGCATGTTGAAAAGGAGTCACCTGGGTGTCCAATGCTTAACCGGGGCTAAAACAAGTCCAAAACTTTATTATTATTAATTTATTAAAAAATCACATATTAACCAATTTTAATCCATTTTAGATATTATACAAGAAAATAGGCCTTCAAGGCCATAGTGTCTCAGAAAACGGTGATCATAGGCCCTCGTCCTTAGTATATCTCAACTCAAAATTAAACTTCTCAACGCACATGCAATATGTATGCATGATCATAACCAAGCACTACAACTATCCTTTCACCATGTACAGGCTCAGTCTACAACTAACAACACGTAACCACCAACCTAAATCATAGGGCAAAGCCTAAAAACCATACCACACAACAATGTCCTATACTTCCTGACTCACCCTACAACTATCACAAGAAAAATACTAGGTCAAATGCATTACATTGAATGCTATCAGAAAGAAAGTGAAGTAGAAGGAGATAGCAGACAGGGGTCACAGTGCCAATGTAATAATCAAGGATTATATCTAGTGTAGTTATAACAATTATTTACCTAACACCAAAGGAATAAGCCAAAGTTAACCATCTTCCAACAAAAATAGCACTACAACTCATGAGAATCAGCTCATATAAGACAACTCTATAACAATCTTGAAACTGGAAAAATAGGAATCTACACGTCTATACATTTCTAAAGGATTAGGTTATATTGAATTTAGAGCTCAGCCAAAATTCGGGTCCATCATGTGCCTACAAGACCAACTAACTGGAACAAAAAATAAAAGTTTCTATCTAACTTCCTGGATAACTAGGAGCTCATGCTTAGGAAAATTAGCATTATTCCAATGATAATTGGCTAAAAAATTCCTAGAGAAGAAAAATAAGGAAGTCCAAACTTAACATGATTTCCAAAAATAAAACAAAGTGTTAAGGGGGAATACATACCACAAATTTACGAAGAGAATTCAACCTTCGCGGTGGAAATTAGTGTAATGCACCATCAACCAATCAACAAATCAACTAACAATCAAAGAATTTTGCAAGAATTAAAAAGGGCCATCAGTGAAGGAAAATACAATGGCAAAAGAGAAAGAATTAAGGGGGAATACATACGACAAAGATTGAGGAATTCAAGAATCAAGCTAAGAATCACTTTCCCCAACTGGGATGTAATTTCCAGCAATTTTAGGGGCTCAGAGTAAAGTTTAGAGACAGAAAGTTATGGAAATAATGTCTGACATTTCAAAGTTGTAGCAATAGATACTGCCAAGCACAAGACTACGTGATCATGTGGCTGAACATTTTTACCTTCGTGATTGAGATGGTCAAGCTCGTGATCTTGTGGAAGACTAGAACAGAGGGTTCTGATTGTGACCAAATACTTCACGATCGCATGAAGGAGAAAGAATGAGCTTCACGATTGTGACAGGTAATCATAACGATTGTTATGAACAAGGGAAAGGACCTTCTCAATTGCATGCCTCCTTCTCAATTGCATGACTCATTTTTATGATTGTAAAAAATAAATTACTCCTACACAACTAGCAAAATGGAACTCGCCAAACCCATTAAGAATTGGTTCAGAGTCTGATATACTAAATGAATAGTGCAAACATATCAGAAATGATATTCCAGACTCAGCAATGTAGTTAAATTTTTGGTACAAGGTCAATTTGTAGAAATATTGACCAAGTCAATCGTAGCACTAAAATACATAAGATTTACCACCACAAAAAACCATCCCGAAAAGCTCGGGATGTGAGCAAGCACACTATTTAGCCAAAACTCGGAGTTAAATCTCAAATCGAATTCTTCGATTATCAAATGTTGAACAATGGTAGACATTGAACTATTAGCCAACTGTTATCTCATCAAACGAGATAAACTCACACCAAAATCTCGTAGACCTGAACCAAGGGTCCCCCTAAATAAAAATTCATGTTATGGAGATAACAGAACTATCAACATATGATTCCTAGATCATTATGAATGATTGTTGACTAAATTCAATGATTACCTAAGTTTAGGCTCTAAAAAGGGGAAACTGAGCTAACTACCCAGTGAACTGCCAGAGTACCGAATTACCAATCTTAAAAAGTCATAAATGACCTAAAAAATCTATTGGGATTCTTTAGAATGCAAGAACACACATACATATACAAATAACCTAAGGGTCAACAATATCCACTACTAAAAAGGACTTTCTTCCTTGAATACTGCATTCGTGTGTCTCTCTCAACCTCCCAGGTAAACTCCTTGACTAGATAGTGTCTCCGGTGGACCGTGATCACAAGTATCTCTCTGTAGCTCAACCTCCTGACATGTCTAGCTAGAATAGAAACCTCCATAGAGTACATGCGACTCATTTAGAATATAGTGATATAGCATCGAAATATAAAATACCATATAGATGGATAAAAAGATAGGAGGAAAGGCTAACAGTTAAGAAATATCACCAACCTTCTTGAGAATACCAAATGGCCCAATGTCCTTGGGGCTAATCTTGTCCGCCTACCAAATCTCATAACCACGCATAAGGGACACTCACAAAATTACCTATCACCAACACCAAACTCTAAGGTACGTAGTATACGATCTAGGTAGATCTTTTTCCTACTATTAATTCCCCCGATACGTCTTGAATTATAAGGACACTTTCAAGAGAATCACAAAGAAGATTTCTACCCTGAACTCTAGCCTTAAAACCGTTAAAACAACAAATAGGAGACATGTACCACCTACCATATAACACCTCAAATAGTGCTATCTGAATGCTACTGTGGTAGATATCATTATACACGAACTTCACTAAGGCCACATTTTAGTACCATGAACCTCCAAATTCCAAAACATAGGCCCTTAACATGTCCTCCAAGATCAGAATTTTCCTTTCAAATTGGTCGTCAGTTTGTAGGTGAAATATTATGCTAAGATGAACCTCAGTACCTGTTGCAACATTTGCACACACACAAGTGTACACGGTCTAACAAGTAATCTAATGGCTCTTTTCAGAGCTGAGATATTGTATCCACAAAGATTTATTGTCTAATTATTCATAATATAAAACTAATTCTCGTTTAGTCATTTAAGTGGTGGATCATAAGGATATTAAGAATTTAAAGTAATATCTAAAACATATGAATTTTGGGTTTTCACTAGGCTTTGAAGAATTTTGGGGTTAAGACGTACTCAAATTTCATGCCTAACTTTGGTTTTATGTTGGTTTAGTTAGTTATCTTTATTGTTGATCACGGGGTTGATAATATGGACATAATTTCCTATTCCTCTAACCATCTGCCACACTTGATGACCAAATGACATTGTTAAGAGGGGATAGATCAATCAAGTCTTGTGCATTAAAGTTATTTTCTCATATTTGACCAAAGGGGGCCTCTAGGTATATCCCTATCCTAGTTGCAAATCAGTCTCTTAATGAAAAGTGAAAGATACCACTCATTATATTCCACGTTATAACACTCTTGTCATCTTCTGAATTCAAGAGTAGAATATATGTTTATCCTAAAGGTCGCAACTCCTCACAATACTAAGAATAAGAACATAGGAACAATTAATGAGACAATCATCATTAACCAAATCGTAAACTATGTTAAACAATCAAGTATTGTATCCTCAACCACAAAATAATAGGTTTTATCCACTCATGAGTTTATAATAATCTTTATAATGAAGTTTATAAGAAAAAATTAAAGAAAACTAAAATAAGTAAAAGAACCCTAACGAAGAGTTCTTTTTCTCTTTCTCTTTAATCCAAGTTTCTGTTTTTATCAAAGATGGGTAAATTAGATGCAGATTACTACTTCAATAGGTCCAAATAAATATCTAAATCAACCCCCATATGAATTTTTAATATTAGAAAAGTCATCCCACAAGTTCCCATCACTTAAAAATCAATGATACTAGGGAAATAACTCTGTGTCGCTCAGGTAACTTGAAGACCTTAGGAGTGCATTGTCAGGTGGTGTTCTTCAGTGGTTATGTAGTCTCCTATGAGGAACGTCATACTCATTTATTAGCAGACAATAATGGGCAAAACAACAGCTCTGGTTCCAATTTGGTGATGATACTTGACGCCTTGAATCTTTAGTACATGCTTGTTTCTGAGTTCCTTTGCCAATATATGTATACCATATTTGAATTTAAACCATACTCAAACACTTACCATATGGCTTCCACACTGCCACATAATAGCCACCAGAACCACATTTCTTCAGTTAACTCAGTAGCCCTACATTGATCTTTACTTGTGATTTTGCTTCATTTTGAGTGTGTGTGTTGATATAATATCCTTCAAATATTGTGATAAGTTTCACATGGTTTAAAAAGTTATCTAAATTCCTCCATTTTAATCCCTCACAAGCATTCCTTAAATTTGCCGTAACAACTCTAAACTAGTATAAACTAGTGTACTATTGACTTTTTTCTCCTCAGTTCCTTTGTGTATTGCCTTGTGTTCCTTGAAATCAAGCCTATAAATGAGTTTCCATAGGAACCTATAAAATCTCATAACAAATGATTAGTCTATTCAACAAAAAAACTCACATGATCTATACTAAAATACGCCTAGAATTGCCGAATTAGTGTTGTGATTTCATCTAACGTCCTTTCCTTTATTTTTGCAGTTGTTTTCGATCAAATGGAACATAAACATCATAAAAACGGAATCATCACCTATTTACACTATTATTCACATTCATACTTCCAAACACAAACAATTATCCTCAAAACAAAGCTATCGGATTAGTAAAATAAGGTATTAAAGTCTATACTATCACTTGTGATTGCAACCTAACACTTAAGCTTTGTTTGCCCTTGAAAAACTCGTTACCCATATATACTTCAACAAAGACTCTAACATCACTAATTACGATAAGATACTCAATCTATAATTACAATGACTATGACAGGTGACAAGTATACAATAAACATGATGCATAATCACTTCAAAACATATGAACACTACTTTGAAACCTCCTATACTCAATAATTGACTCTTAAAATTTGCAAAATCATGCATGTATACTCAACCAAGAAATCAAATAGATCACCTATGTTTCACCAAACATGTTCCTTTACCATAAACGAGTTACCCAATTCACTGATAAATGCAGTATTTAACACAAATATGTGTATATAATAATAGAATTTCACTCACTTTCCTAAAGAATTCACAAGTTACACATGATAACCCATAAGCTTTCCCTTATTATAATACTCTACTAATTTAAGAATGTACAAGTCAAGATCAAATAGGACTTTTGAGGCTCTAATGTAGGCTAAGGGATAGGTAGGGACTATTTTGGCCATTAATAGTGACTACAGACCCAAAAATGCTTTAGTACATACTTTTTTAGCCAGGATTTTCTTAAACACCTATCTTACACCATTTTATCACCCTCAACTCATTTTTTTAACCTCTACCATTAAGAAAATTCATATGTACATAATAGGGAGTATTTTTATTTAATTACAACCTTTATTTTTTATGATTTTTATCTGTCCATTTCTCCCTACAGAACATAAAATTTTACACCATTAACTACACTTTAAGGGCTCTTAATTCACTCATTTCTTCCTTTAACTTCTCATTCCTTTTTCACTTTTATTTTTCAATTAAAGCACTTAATAGTTTGGATCAAATTAAAGGTATATGCAATAAAAGGAATAGGCTACATATGAGGCTATCAAAGAAGAGGCTTAAGGCTCAAAAGGCTAACTAAGATCATGCATCAAATATAGATAAAAATAGGCATAAAACAAGGTTATCAAAGAAGACCTATATAATATGTTAAACTTTGAACTCTTTATTTCACTTTGAAACAACACCAGGAATGTTCTAGACATTATTATGTAATAAGGAATGTACAAAAACCTTACACACAATGGCATATGCTCAACTCAAGAAGGTTTAGTATATACTCTCAACAAAGAAATACAAAATTTTTAGCTTTAATCTAAAACATACAAGAGTCAAATAGATGAGCCTAAGTGTCTCAAAAGTAATCATTCATACTATATTTCAGCATGATTTATATTTCAACACAAATTGCACCACTTAGTAAATTATATTCTAACACAAGCACTTGTAAACGTGTCCAATTTCATTAATCCTAATGACTAATCTTTCCTCAAGGCATTCTTTCCATCATTGGGAGAATTCCTTAAACTATGACTAAATATAAAAATTAACCCTAAAATAGAAAAAGGAAAAGGGATATCAATTAAAAGGACACTCCCTAAAAAAAGAACCGAAAAGAAAAACCAAGGGATGGATTAAGTATGGTTTTACCTAAAGGCCCGAAAAAATAAAATAAAACTAAAAACTATTAGAAGGAAATATTTTTCAAAATTTTCATAAAGAATCCTATAGCACACTTCACCGTAAACAAATAGATAGGAAATATTCCCACCCTACACTTAAAATAACACTTTGTACCCAATGTATAAATCAAGAATAAGATTATAAATACTTCCTAAGGCCTATAATCCTAGCGAGCAACATACCAATTTTTCACCTTTTCAACTAGGGGGTTCGGAGGACCCCACACTTTGACCTTTTCATGCTCTTTAGCTCAAATTTTGGGCACTCAGGCTTCCCCTAACTTATAAAGACCGAAAAAACAAAAACAAAGTTATGGGTTGCTCATAACCAACATATAATTTAACATTACGGAATGACCCATAAACTTTTTCCTCCACCTTAAGGAATGGATTTCACCCCCAACATTGCATTCATGTTCTTGTTTCTCTCATGGGGTGGTGGTAAGTAGATGGAAGAACCAAGTACTGAATAGAGCATGTCGTACTTCTTGGTTCTTAAGTGAGACATGCTATATTAAGTCTTATCTTCGGGTGCAAAGTTAAGAATGTAGAGTTCTTGTTCCTCATCCTTGCCCTCCTCTATTAGTTCAGGTGACTTAAAAGACATGTCATAATCTAAACATAATGTCAAAAAGTGATTTGAAGGAAGTCTAATAATCCCCAATTCTAACTTACACCTATCGCAACATGCTCACTTTTACACTCTTCCTCAATGGTAAACCCAAGAATCGAATGATAATTGAGTGTTTGGAATTCTTGTTCCTTCTCCCTAGGTTAGCTCATATCCATAACTATTTGTGATTGGACATCAGAAATCTCAATTATTTTTTTTAACTAGACCTCCAACTCATGAATATCTGAGCCAAATTGAGATACTTTTTAAATTATCTCATCTCTCCCCTCTTGCAGTTAGGCTACATCAGTTGTGAGACCATCCTCGAGACACACTTGAGAATTTAACTGGTGCTCAAGTTCTATTAGCTAAGCTTCTTACTATAACAGCGTCATGATAACCTTCTTCTAATGGTTTCTCAGACTCTTGTTCCATTGTGATTTCCTTTTGAGTTGCGTTAAGGATGTAGCTTGGGGTGCATAATTTCCATATGGACAAGGGCCAAAGAAAAGGTTTTTCTTGTACATTCATTTCTCTAAACTATCCATTATCAACTTAGGTTTATTACCTAAATTAAAATGCCCAATGTCCAAGGGGTGACTAAGTCCAAGATAAAGCATCTAATATGTATAGAAAAATGGTGAATGGTTGGTAAGAAAATTGATGGTTATTTATATACTCTATAAACAAGGTTCTAAATGGTAATTACTTTATTGTGTTGGTTATTTCTAATACTAAGTGGGATTTTTTCAAGAAAGGCATGACATCTTTTTCTAATTAACTCCTTTATACTCTAAATTATACGCCGGGTAAGTTCTGGGTGCATGGAGATAATAAAAATGGCATGAATTAATCTCACATTCTCTTGACACTCTATTTAATTTTAGACTACCTAGATACACACAAAAGTTTCAGCTTCAACATAGTAATTTCACACATCATTCAATTCATTCTTAAAATCAAGGCGATCATTCAACAAACATGTTGAAATGCCACATAAGGTAAAATATTACATAAAACACCAAAAAGGTAGGAGGTTTCAAGCCATCACAGGCTCATTTCACGTTGCAAAAATTCATTACAAAGCAAGAATAATGATCTTCCATATTATTGAAATGTCAAACTATATAATATAAACTTAACAAAAATGCACAATATATACATCACATCCTAAACAAGCTAGTTCTCCAAGGTATAATGCCTGAGGGAAAAGAAAAATGTCAAGAAAAAACCCTCAGACGAACACATATGTACCCCCATCAAAAAGTTGTGGTTTTCCCCAATCCACATAACTATAAAAATAAAGTACAAAAGCTGTGAAAGAACCTATGTTTTGTAAATAATGTGCTAGGTGTAATGACCCTCATGTTCATTATGATAAATACACAACATTTTGCATTCTATAGCATTTCAGTAGTTTCCCCAAGTCATTTATGTCTTGCTGGGACCGACAGTTCTGATCCCTGGCGACTCGGTTGAGAAATAATCAATTTCCTTATTTTAGAGCCTAAGACTAAGTACTCATTGACCAAAGTCAACGTTCCTTCAACACAATATCAAAATTTAATTCTAATAGTTTTGTTAGTTCCGAAATACAAAAAAAAAGTCAAGATTGACCTTAAGTTTATGTTTTGAAGGTTTCGTTTGCAAGTTATGTAAAATTGTGGAATTTAGTTATGTTTGAAGCCTAAAGTGGAGCTTGAGTTGTAATTCGATGTTCGGAGTGTCAAATTAGAATTTTAATGCTTCCAGCAGCTCCAAAATGATGATTTTAGGCTAGTTAAAGTGTTAGTATTTTTTGGGTTTGTCGTTGCATTTTCGAGGTGTTGGTGGAGAAATGTACTTTTGGATCCTTTTGGTTTCAGGGGTCATTTTGGGTAAAGGACCTCGGATTTTAGTTTCATCAATTCCGTTAAGTCTAAAATGTCATTTACATGCTGTTTGGATATTTGGAATGTCAAATTTTGACTCCGGTTGATCCCCGAACCTCCTGTTGGAAAATCTGGAAAAAACAATAGTTGGAATCTGCAACTGGTGCAGATTTCCTTTAGCGCGATTATGGCCCCTGGGGCACGATCGCGATGAAAAAAGGTGTCCCCTTCTGTGCGATCACGGTGCCTTGCCCTGATCGTGATAGGTTCCAGGAAAACTCTTTAGTGCGATCGCGATTCTTTA
>JBDJHY010569436.1:0-16671 GCA_039654485.1 Withania somnifera
GGAGGTCCCGAGCTTAACTCCTTGTGAGAGGTCTTGAAGGAATGATGGTTTTCCAGGCGTTATCACAGCATAGAGTGGGCAGAAGTCCAACATAGATTTTAGGGTTTGTCCTCTAGAGTTCATTGTTGAGATTGGTCTTTCTAAAAGTTATCTATGAAAGGTTCTATGAGTTTTGGTAGGAGGAGTAATCTTATCCTCGAGTTCATTGGGTCGTATATGATTATACAAAAAGTTAAAGTTGTTACCTATAGACTTGCCTTACCTCTAGAATTAGCTCCATACTTTGCTAGCATGCATCAAACCCATATTATATGCTTCATCGAGAGTCTGTTCATCTAGATGAACTTCTAACCTATGTTGAGAATCTTGAGGCCGTATTGATAGAGATATGAGGTAGATTAGGTCCAGGGAGATTTCTGTGGTAAAGGTTCATTGGGCGCGTCAACTTGTCAAAGAGACTAGTTGGGAGAAGAGCGTGGTACATAGGGATAGTATCTACATCTAATTGAGCCTCTAAGTACTACTCTTTCCTTGACTTTCGAGGATGAAATTACTTTCTAATGGTGGATGCAGTAATGACCGGTGTGGTCATATACTTGTCTTTTTGCTTTCTCTATTTATAGAGCCTTCTGTTAAATGCCCCAATTCATTTATTCCACAAGTTTTGTTGTATGTTACATTAGTTTTAATAAAGGCTTAACCTTGAAATAGTGGAACTTGAGAGTTAATTCTTAGTAAAAGTGCTCAAAATCATATTCTGATAGTTTTGTTAGCCTTAGAATGCCAAGTTTGGTCTAGTTGGACCTTTAGTTTATGTACTATGGTTTTTTTTATTTGAGTTTGAGTCATTTTTAGGAAACTCAATTCAATTGGAGTTCATTTTGGGGACTAGGATGACTTTTGGTGATCAAAGTGCCATATTAGAATTCTAACACTTCTATTTGCTCTAAAATGTCAAATTTGGTCTTGTAGGGTTATTGACATGCTTCTTGAGATTGTTGGACTCATTTTGGAGGCCGTGTGGAAAGTTGAATATTTTTGGTTTTGGTTTAATTGGGAATTGGGGTCCTTTTCACTTAAACGGTCCTTTTCACTTAAACAACCTTATATGATTGTTTCATCAATTTTGTTGAGTCCAAAATATCATTTCCATACAGTTTTCATATTTGTCTTTACAAAACCCATGTTCGATCATATTTCGAGCCCCTTTTTGGTGTTTTTTGGACTGCTGAAAAACAACTGTTTTGCTGTCAAAATGTAGGCCTAATGCCTTTATCACGAATGCTGGGACTTGATCACGACAATAGAAGGTTGGGGTTTTGTTCATCGTAATCTCATGGGTGGTACCCACGATCGGATGTGTTAAGATCTTATGGGATGTGTTCGCATGGACCTACATATGATCGTATAAAAATAAGGATGTTGTGCATCATAATCACGATACCCTTGCAACAATGTGATGGCCTTGAGGGCCCCAATCATGTGGCCTAACCGTGATCGTGGGCCCTGTGACTATGTATATGCCATTTTCCAGCTCACTTCATCCATTTTCCTACTCGAATTGCCTACTCAAAAATATATTTCTTGGTCTCTATAGAGTTTTTTCAAGGTGTAATTGGTAGTGCGTTGTTGGTAAAGCATTGGGGATTTTATTGAGAGAATTTTCCTTGTCTCCGGGTGCGTAATTCCCTAAATTTTTCTCATGTTTAAGTCTTAAATATTTCTTTCATTCCATAAAATTTGTGTGGCCAATTGCAGACCCATTTGGGGTCCGTTATAGCTCAAATTTTAACCATGAGTTCTCTGAGATGAGGCCTATCTCCTAGAATTTTTAGTTTTCTTTTGGGTTGTTGTTGCATTCAAATGCACATGCAATTTTTAGTTTTCTTTTGGGTTGTTGTTGCATTCAAATGCACATGCAAGTGTACGCGATCATACAAGTAATATAGTGGCTCTTGCGAGCCGAATGTCAAACCCGCAGGAACTTGATAATTAACCGTTTAACTAAATTAAACTAATTTTAACTATTTATTTAAGCAAAAAGTGTTCAGAGATATATTTTTGAATTTAATTAAACTAAAAATAATAAAATTACATAATAAACAATTAATCTAGAGAAGAGATTATATGTTTACTCAACCAATGAATGAATCGAACAAGGGTTATGGATTTGCTAGCAATCCTATTTAATTAACTTAATTAATTGACTTGAATTATCTAATTGTTGGTTCTAGGGTTTAACCTATGAGTAGCGAATGATCATCCACTAATCACCTATCTATATTAACCCCACAACTACTTTATTAAGTGGTGATGTAATAATCTAGTTTAGATACATTATCGTTATCTTCCCGTAACGGACCAAGTGAGGCAAACAAAGTGCAAGATCTCGTCTTAGTTGCGAATACTCACTCCTTACATTTCTCGTTCTACCCTTCAAATTCCTGATCAGTTCACTTTTAGGGTTATAAATTTATCTTAATCATCGTGAAGCACTAAGATACAACGTATAGAAACATAAGACCAATTATATAATAATTCTCGCAAATAAAATAATATCTAATTAAATAATCATCTTTCTTGTTTCTACCATAACCTTAGAACGAGAAGAATTAGGTTCACATAGACATGGAACAATCACAACACATCATTCAAAGAAAAACATAAAAATATATAAATAAAGGAGAAGAAAATAATACACAATTGTTCTCCGGCCTCAATGATGGCACCAAGATGTTTCCCTAGATTAAAAGTCTTCTATAAAAATATTATGTACAATGTTAAACTATAAATAATCTCTCTACTAAAATAATATGTACGCTCCTCTAATTATTATGTAAAGTAGAGTATTTATAGGTGTAGGAAATGACCCCAAATAAAATAACCAAGTCCAAAAAGGAGTTGAAAAATAATTTCTAACGAACAAAAGGGATCATGACGTGATACATGTCATGATTGATTTCTAGAATGCCATCACAAAATGGATCATATTGTGATAGCCAAGAGAGATTAAGGCTGACCAATCAAATTGAAGAGGAAAATGGCAATTCAAAATTGCAAATTTCAATTGCAATTGTATACATTATTATATTATTAAATCTCTTTTGAATATAATATTAATTTTATTCTATTAAGTTGTCTGCTTGAAGTTCCTTCTATAATCTCTCATATTTAATTCGTTTGAGCTCCAAACTTCTTCCTTTTAACGTCAAATAATTCCTACACTATAATATACTGTATTAGCACATTATAAAATATTTATTACTCAAAAAACAAATAAAATATTAATATATGAGGCAAATAATGGCTATATATGTGTTATTTTGGCATCATATCAGCTGTCGGCCTACAGACCCATTTTAGACCCGATTTCCAACCCAAATTGAACTTGGCAATATGGATATCGTTCTCTAACTTTTGACCCCTAGATTACTATTTCATAGTTTCTCGAGCTACTTTGGTATTTATTAGAGCTTTGGACTTCTGTTATCTTGGTATTTATGCTCATCCCAAGTATGGTTAGAAGCATCACGTAACTCATTCAACTATGTGGTTGCCTCCCCTATTAGAGAGAAGGGAAAAAACCTAAGTTTGATATCTTCATGAGGCATTCCTGTTAGTGATAAGGCTGAGCAAATTCCAGTAAAGTTTAGCAGATGTTGATTAGGGTCCTCTCCCAATAAACCATTAAACAGCCCTCTCACATTCAACAACTACATCATTGTACTTGTGACATAAAACTTAGCATTACCCACAATAGGGGGTACTACTATAGCTTCAGTAAATACAGCTACATCAATTTGAGGCTCAAAAGCTACAACAGCTAGCCTGAGAGGAGAAAAACAAGTTGTCTTAGGACATTAATGAGAGCCAACCTCAGAGTTTGTCAAGAATATACAAAACTTTATGCATACCCATCACGTCTAGTCTGAGAAATAGCTAAGTTTCTACCTCACATCATAGTCAGGCTTTAGCTTCTGCCCAGACTTGAGCTTCAAGTGGAACCCGACTTCAGTTTCAATCTAAACCATGCTTGTTGAGCTATATTTATACCAATAAGTTATTTTGGTCTGCTGGATCTTATGGATATTCAGTGAAGTCAGATCTTAGGTAGACATTGACCCGAAAATAGAAAAAGTAAAAACAAAAAGTAAAATTAGGAAATAACAAAAATTTGAAACAATCCTAATAGACTATTCCAAAGTCGTACTCCCTAGAAATGGATCCAAAATTTGATACGCCTAAACTTACTAAGAAGTATAAAGTGGTTTCTGACAAATATAGAACCCAACAAAGGTTGAGGTCGATCCCATAGGGAATATGGAAGAGAATACGTTTATTACAAGTTAAATCAACTCAAATTTTCTACTTTCAACCGGGGAATAAAAATGGTAAATAAACAAATGTTTGAAAGTTTTGGATTATATTCAAAGTGTTAACAGTGATTTTAGATCACTAGGGTTAAGATCCCTATGATTTTATAACTCCCTAGTGTCCAGTACTAGTAATACTATCCCAATGCTTAGCATACAAAATCAGACAAGATAATTTAAGCTAAATGAGTTTTAGCCCTATTAGATGATTATCATTCATCACCTTTTAGTCTTAGAGTGTTTTCGATACTGAACCTTGTCTTATGATTTTAGATTGACTATCCTTGTTAAGGCTCAACTCACTAGATGAAGTTTTAAGCTTCAAATTTTTTTCTTTTCTTCTACTTCTCTTTCAATCAAGTAAAACATAAGGTGAGTTCTAAAATTTTCAACTGTTAAAAGTAAATCATAATGAAGAGGTTAACAATGCATGCATGTATACTGATTTTAGAATTACTAGTTACTTCAAACTAGGTTGTTAATTAATCATTGTTTCCACAACCCTAGTTGTTATTGTTTTAGCCACCCATGATCATGGTAACAACATTAAAAATCCATAATAAAAGTACTTACAACCACAAGTGGTAAAATCAATGAATAATGGAATAGAATAATGTCTTTAATAATAATCAAGAGCAAATAATCAAGAACAAAGTAAAGTGGTCTTTCAAAGCTCTTAAGATACTTAAAATAATCTCAAAGTGGTAAATCCTCAAACTAAAAACTAAGTAATGTATTTATAGAACAATAATACCTAGCCTAATCAAACTAGGAAAACTTAGACGACAACTTCCCACGACTCACTCCACAACTTGTGGGACCCTTGTACAAATCATAGTTGTTGTTTTACTTCAGATCTATTTTGGCATCCCGTGAGTTATTTCACAACTTGTGGGCTCAGGAAATGATTCGTAGGATCTCTCATTCTTCTAGTTTCCATTAACTCATCAATCAGCTCCTAGTGATGCACGGTTCATACCTTTGATTCACGACTCATGGAAACCTCTCATAAAAATTCCTTCACTTGGCATTAAATTCTGTTTCACTTATCATAAACCAAGTTATGAGTCATACAATAAGTTCAGGACTCATACCTCCTCTCTTTTTCATATTGCTAATTTTCAGCTTTTCATCTTCTTGTTTCACGAGCATGTAGTATGAGTCGTATGGTTAATCCACGACTCGTGCCCTCCTCCACGAGACCTCCTTTGATAGTAAAAAATTTAAAATTTCTTCCAAGGAACTTCCAACCTATTTTACTGAAACTTAGAGATACAAACACATTATATCCACTAAAAATGTTTAATAACATGTAAAAACTCCTCTTTTGTATCAAAAGTGTCAAAAACTCACGGTACATTAGTATATAATGTCCTATATGCCTCTTATGAATGTTTACTCTCCCATGATAGGTTGTTGTAGGTTAAAAGATCCTAGCCTATTGTGTATCTTTTCAGGATAAGTAGTATGTCCATAAGTTTTATTAAAATTGTAGTATTAAAGTGTATTTGCAAAGTTGTGTCTTACCACTTGCTAAATGCTCTCATATTTGATCTCAATCTTGACTAGTTATTCCTATAAGTTCTTGAAAGTATGAATACATGAGTGTGACTGACATTAATTCCTATAAAGATAGTATAAATATTGAAGTCATACCTTATGATGAATAGTTAAACCTGGAGTTCTATGTATGCATGAACGTATGCCCAATTCTTGCATCTTTTTATGATTAAATGACTTGCTTGCTAGACCATGACATTTTGTACACAAACTACTTGAAAATTAAATGTAATTCTTTCCAGCATATTTTTGATTGATGTGTTGTGATATGCTCATTAATATGCTACTTTAATTATTCAGATGCCTAATTGAATAGGCCATCATGAATTCTCAACTTACATTAAATCTCAAATTTTGAAGACCTTTTTTAGAAGATTGGACACTTAGCCAGTGCATGAATAAGAAAGTTATGTAACATGTTCTGATTACTGTTAATATATATTATATCTATTTATCCAATCTTTATGTCTAATTGTATTCATCTGAGGAGATTATGTGTCATTAGCTTGATTCCTCAACCTATTGTCATGTCACAGTCATTTGGAACTAGATTAAAAATTGAAAATCCACCAGCTTAATGAATAAAGGCTTACACCATCCATGTATATACTTTTTACCCTTTTTTTTGGTTGTTATCTATAATATGTATACTCTTGTATGTCACCAAGAATAATCAAGTATGGAACTCCCATGACTTAAGGAGTAAAGGTCTAGTTATATTATGTATTATGATATTTATGACATTAAGGGTCAATACTAGTGGTCTTAATCAAATGACTAGATATCTAGCCTGTCAATATGTCTTGTGTTTTGATGTTCATTCCCTTAGCTTTCTTTCTTTCCCCCTTTGGATAATTTTTCAAGCATATTGAGATGACTTGGGTTAGTAATGAACTTATTTTTCTATTTGGGCTGGATGCATTTAAAGATCCATATTGTTTTCTTAATGTCTTGCTCTTTCTTTTCTTTTATCTATATTTCTTGGGCCTAACTATAGAACCTCATGACTTGATTTTGATGGGCTCATCCCACGACTCAATGTTTTGCCTAATGTATGATGTCCCATATTGGACCTTCCATGAGTTATTTTTCATATTTGTCCTATTTACTAATTATACTGATAATTGAATTATTTGTTCAATTATTAATCTTATTTATTTCAGTATGGTGCCTAAACCTTTTGCTTTCTTTGCATGTCCCATCCATTGGACTCAATTGTCTGTTTTGCATGGTTCGATTGGCTACGACCCATCTTTATATTCTTTGGAAGTCATGGACTTAGCAAGTACCAAATCGATCAGAGTTTCTCCTTCACTTTTTATCAGACTCTAGAATTTTATAGTTATTTATTAATTTGTCATTTGTATCGAATCAATACGGATTTCTAGTGCACAAGAAAAATCTCTGCATTTTTTAAAAATAAATAGTATAGAAGATTTAAAGATCTCTTTAAATCCTCAAGGCATAGTATATGATGACAGGCAAATCATAGGACAAAAGTAAGTTCCAATAACCTATCATCATATCTTTAAAGTTTCATTATATATAAAAATGATATGTTGTTTAGAGATGTAATCATTGTCTATTAATAAATAATTAGCTTCTCCCGAGTTACTAACTATTTTTTAAAAGAAATCTTGCCTTTCTAAAGAAAACAGTTCAAAAATTAGTTAATCTTGATACACTCTAGCAAACACAGTGCTAGAACACTTGCAAAGCGTCTTTCGCAAATAGTCTTGAAAAGACATAACCCAATTAGGGATGTACACGAGGTTCCTAAAAGACCTTCCTCTAAATATTACAAAATCCTTGCCTAGATTTTCTATAAAACCTTAAATTTATTTTTGTTTTCAAACTTAAGGTTACAATAGTAAGTTTTCTTAATTTCTTTAAAAAAAATTAAGTCGCAGCCCTGTCTTTTTTTTTCTTTTAAATTTTGGAGAATTTTCCAAAATTTTGAGGTAGTTTGACGTTTAGCCACCCTTTTAAATTTATTTCCTTTGCAAACCCCCTATTAATATGAATAGGAGAGAAATTAAGTAAGTAAAACAATAGTGTGCTATTATTGGTTGGTTTGGGTAAGTTTTACCCTTCAAGGTTTCGATCATTACATTCTTATTGTACCTCAGGAACGAAACTGAGTATTGTCTTTCTCACCAAGCCCCTAACATACTTAAGTATTAATGTGGATGAAGTCGAAGTAACCTAAGTTCTGTGTTGATATACTATGTGAATGATTTTGCTATGTTTTTGCGCTTTTTGATGAGCGTTATAAATGTTCTTTGTGTGAACCTATGTCAAAACTTGGTCATTTCATTCTATGTTGAGACTTACAACCCTTTACATATTGTAATCTTAAGACTGAATGAGGAAACCAAGCTCTAAGACACAAAAAACTTTAATTTTTTCACTATCAATCATCATTTTTAACTATATAATGTATACATATTTTCAAGGAACCACAATTGACTTAATGAACATATTTTCATTTTATTGTCCGTCGATTAGCCATGGTTACCTAGGTATAGAGTGGTATTTAGAGCATGTATCAATGACTGATAAGATGGTCCATCATTTCATTCAACATTCCATTGAGTAAGTCGTGGATATCAGGATAGAGACCATATTCTTTTAAGACAAAATTCATGGGCAGGTTAACGGGTCATGGATTCATTCCACAGACTATAAACTTATTCGTCAAAGTGACCCTACAGCACAGTTTTAAATCTATGATTGGTCAGCGAACTATAGTTTCATTCCATGTCCATGGACTACAAATAAATATTTTTCTATTTTGTATTTTTACTTTGATTTTGTACGGTTATATACTAACTCCTTCTCTACAGTATGATGTCGCTAAAGTTTTTAATAACAATAGGGCAAAGTCGATTCACCAACCAGCCAGGGCCAGCTGAGAGAGGTCGCCACTTGACTCAAAGTTAAGTGGGTCTGATGAGCATTATGACATGACAATAGACCCGCACTCTCCTTGGACTACTAGGAACAAAGAAAGGGATTACTAATATATCCAAACCTAGCATAATTCTAACTTTGATGCTCATGAAAAGGAGGGAACTCAAACACTTCTTGGTTATCTTGGAAATTTAAGTTGAGCAATTCTGGTGCTTGTGTGTGAATTCACTATTGTTGGATCTTGAAGAATGAAAAATAAGAAAAAGTGGTTGTCAATTTATCTTGGGTTGTGAAGGTTGAAAATTGGTGTTGTTTTCCTTACATATTGAGAAGCAACACTATAAAATTTAATCCAATTTTGAGTTGATTTGAGTAGTGTAAGTACTTGAATGTGTAGTCGAATCTAAAAAAAATCTCTTTCTTTTTTTTTTCCAACGACAAAGGAACTTACGGGCGGGGCATATTCGAGGATCTTGTTGCTTGGCGTTCTTGAGGCCTTGAAGAATACTCACTCTTCCAACAGAAGATTCAACAAAAATTAAAAGTTTAATCCATAAAGTAGAAAAAAAGATATTTGTGGACCCAAAGAGAATATTCTTGCTAGATTAAGTAAATCAAGTACAAAAGGGTCCATTAGAATATTCAAAAATTAAGAAAAATATGGGAAAATATAAGCAAATTTGGAGCCACTAGTGGGTGCTCTCCAAACTAAACAAAGGTCAACTATTTATGAACCATTGCTTGCCATTTTTTCAGTGAAATAATAAGCATTGTTGTCCATTTTGGTGGGCTAAAAATTCCAAATTGACAATTCTCCAAAAGTGCTACTAGTTTCCTCCTTGAGAGGTCACATCGCCGAATTATCTTACTTGTTTGGTATTCATTTGATTAGGTCTGCAATTGTGGATAAAAAAAATACCTCGGATGATTAGAGGAAGCCACATGACTATCGAGGTATCACTTGTTGTTTGAGTTCTAATATCCAAAGCTCATTCTTAGTTTCCATTTCGAGTTTCTACTCATGTTTCTAGTTTTGTGTTGTTGATTCTTGAAACTAACTTGCAACTTAGTAAACTCCTATTTATTTGTTGATTAGTTTTTGAATTCGTCTTTGTTGAGTCATGAAATAGAAGGTGGCCTTGATTCTTTCCCTACCCATTCCTTGGGCATTCCAACTTTTAATGGTTTGGTCAAAACTATTAATTATGATAGTGATGTTGTTGAGAGTGCTTTGGAAAAGTAAGTGTTAACAAACACCTTCTCTACTACCTACTTCCATATGATGATACTCATACTTGTGGAATTTCATCCTATGTGAATAGGATTCCCAACCAGCTTATTAGGTGATATCTTAGTCCTATTAGGCTCTCCTTTCCATTTGACCCCGGATTTGTATGCCAATGTCATCTTGGAATTGAAGACCTTAGTCCTCGAACCAAGTTTGGCTTGTTAGTTGACTTGATTCATAAAGATTTTAGTAGTAACACCTATGTCTTGTTGTGTGATCATTGTTTGGTGTTATTACTTAGTCTTTAGGATTTAGTAATTTGTGTATGATAACTTGTATGGGGAGTTCCTATACGTTTGGCCCTGGAGGAGGATCCCATTAACCTTATGGTAATGAAGATCTTGGTCACTGTGATACTTATGTCTTGGTATTTATGAGGGTTTTCTTAGACTAGAGCATGTTGTAACATTTTTACTTATTTGTATGCTAAATGTGGAATGTTATCCCCTACTCTTGTGTTCTCGCATGAGATTATCTTACCAACATTCTCTTGGGTAGACAATACTCTTGGTAAAGTCATTACATGGGTTAACTTTGTTTATGACCTTATGCTTAAGTATGTAGGTTATCATTTTGAGTGTGACTACAAGGGTATATGTTCTTCATTAGTTGTATAGTCATATGTGATTTGCATAGTTTGTTACTTAAAATTCATGACCCTATCACTTGTTTCCCTTGTGTAAGTCTGTTGACCAATCGGACAAATGGTTAACTTGATGGTCTTGTGCTAAATCCCATCATTCCATTTGCCTTTGGTATTGGTTTACTTGTATTAATACCTTATCTTTGCGACCTTATTTTGAGTTTCGGTGCTACTAAGAGTCCTGCACTTTGAAGGACTTCAAGCCATTTTGGTTTTTATTGATGCTTGGTTGTATAATAAGTACGTCCAACCTTGGAATTGTAATTGATTTTTATTACTACTAACTCCAATCCCCTTTGCCAAGAGGTTCTTGTTGTTGCATTTGTTTCCCTGTGATTTTTCTATGCTTGGATTGGAGGATGAATCCTATTTCAATAAAGGGAGGATGATACATCCTGGTCTGCATGATCAAAAACTTTAAGGCTCAACAATAAGGAGGCAACTCAAAAACTTATTAAAGTATATTTCAACAGTGTTTGAAGCCACTAATTTGAGTTAAAGCAAATTTGTACAAGCATGGATCATAGATCGGGGATTTATAGGCATTTAGGGCTCTTTTTATATGCTTCCATGAACCACCAAGTCTCCAAATGACAAATACATGGAAGCTCAAAGGCTCTACAAGTTTGTTATCCAGTTCTACAGAGGGCCTATGAAATTCGCTAATCACCAACAACGGTCCTCTACTTATTCCATAACACTCCAAGGAACCTTCTTCTTTTTCAAATTTGTCTAAGGCATGACACAAACAGAAGATCTTTGACTTGAAGGGTGAAGTAAAGAATTCTCACAGTTTTTCTAGCAACTTAATTTGAGTCCCGTTTATAACATTTTAAGGACAAACTGTAAATAGATTTTCTTTTATTTTTTATATACATAGTTATTATGATATTGAACCTTGAAAGCCTTGTGGATATTTCCGTCTTGTGAGAGAGATATTGAGAGAAAGAGTGTGGTGTGCCCAACGATTTATCTATTGTTGATAAATGAGGGTTGCAAGTGAGATTCCACAATCTACTTGAGGTCTTCGTAAGAGGTAGGTGCCTAAATATTTTTGTATGTTAGAGGTCTTAGGATTTGATACATCCATTGGTTGCTAAACACCACCTATTTGTGTCTATTTATTTATCTAGTTTTGATATCTTATATGAATTAGAAATAGGAGATATTAAGGCTTAGTTGCCTATAGTCCATTCTTGTTTATCATTCCATTAATTCTTTATTTGCTTCCGTATATATATGCTTTATTTTCTTATAGGTCTGGCATGCATCACTCACACTTAGACACATGCAACTTCTCCCCAGTATAAAAAGGAAGATAATTCGTCACCATCAATTGGTGATACAAACTTTGGTTGTTTAGGCTCGGGTGATGATCATTTCAAAACTAGAGATGGAGATAGGTCCAATGATGGTACTAAAGATGATGAGCAGTAGAGTTCTTCGATGCTTGAGCATTTTGAAGAACAAAGGGAGGACGAGGTTCGAAGAAAATCTGCTGAATACAGTAAGTCAGTTCTCTGGGAAATGATAGGGATGCGAGAGATATTTGAAATAGAGTTGGCTCCGATATATAAGAGCAACATTAGATGGAGAATATTTGAGGAGGTTCGAATTCGGTATATGGATACGATAGTTATTGCATATCCCAAAGATCTACTTGATTATTCAATTAGACGAGTCGGCCTACAGGCTCCTATAGTTTAGTGATGGTTCATGAGTTCTACACGACATACACAACATCTTTGATAACGCTGCATCTAAAGAAAAATTAATCAAATTCCTTCCACTGCTGGACTGGCTAAAAGTGAGGGGTTGTGATATTGATATCTTCGAGTGCATTATTCAGCACTTCTAATTAGCCCAGACTATTTTGGCCTAACAAATACTCCAGACAATAATTATAAATTAAAGATTATACTGGATAAAATGAGAGATCTCCATCTAAATAAAAAGATACAATAGATAAGACGATTGTCTTTGATTATAACTAAGGTGGAGTCTAATTGGTTAACTTGTGACAGGGCTGCAATTACTAAGAGTTCATTGAGTTTACCTGCCAAGTTTTTGTGGGTGGTGGTGTGACTTTAATTAAGTCCAACAGTTGCGAACAGTAGTCTCAAAATGTATAGGGAAGTGTTTGTGTCTAGCCTCATGACGAGGTATTCCATTAACACAGACCATTACAATATGGAGGATCTCCAAGAACGTACATTATGGTATTCTACCTCCATTCTATTCTTATACCTAGTTTATACTTTATGTCTAAAGTCTAGCATGCCTATATTCTCTTTTATTGACCACACCATCGAGGCAGATGGTATTCAAGACATTGGTTTGACTCATGATGATTTAAAACTAATATCTAAGGTTTGGAGGTGTATTTATGGCTCTTTGAGAAAAGCTCGATTGGAATAGATGTTAGAGAGTGGTGATCAGGTTGACTCCTTAATTTAGTTAGAGTTGGGGGTTGATGCCCAGACATAAATCGAGACTCAATCTAATGCAAGCGACACTGATTCAGCACCAAACATAACTCTCATAGCTCATTCAAAAGCTATTATTGTACATCCACCACCCGCTGAGCCAGCCTAAATGATTACCCTTGATATTATCTGCTCACCCTTGAAGTAGACCGAGTGGACTGAGCAGCAGATATCACTATTGATTTAGAAGATGAAGCCATGTGTTGAGATATATATTACATGTGTTTTCACTTCTTAAAGGAGTACTATAAGGAGTATACTTTCCTATTGCATGGAAGGATAGATAGTATAGAAGAGAGGGTCAATAAAATACTATAAGAGATGCAACTCATTGACCTGACGTAGATTTTAGCCAACTTGGCTTGATGCACTCTAGGACCTCCATATTCTAATCCTTGAGGTATTATCTCCCACAATATTATCAGAGCTTGAGGAAGAGAAATGGACTTTATTCAGTTAGTTTAATAATGTACCTCCCCCAGCTACGAAGAAGATAGTTTGAGTGGAGGATAAGGAAAATAATGATGATAAGGAGGACAGTCCCTAGTAATGTCCAGGAAGAGAGAGAGGAGAGAATTTGAGTAGGCTCATC
This sequence comes from Withania somnifera, assembly GCA_039654485.1. NCBI lineage: Eukaryota > Viridiplantae > Streptophyta > Magnoliopsida > Solanales > Solanaceae > Withania > Withania somnifera. The sequence continues at coordinate 13,856 of JBDJHY010569436.1, forward strand.
TAGAGCCTATTCATAGTGAGGAGATATGATTCTCAGTCGAGAGGGATCGAGCTTTCTTAACCTAATCCAATAAAGCTCTTTGGGCCGCTAATATAATTTTTTTCTACTAAGGGCGAGGACCTTTAAGGTGATCCCATACCATTGAGTGTGTCGGCCATTAGCACTATGATTAATATGGATGCACCTATACCACCAAATCCCAAACGCCAAATCTAAGTGCCTCGGGCATCGTAGGTAAGTCCCTAACTACTTTTGTTTATAGTTTTTATATGCATTAAAAGCAATGCATGCTCTTTTTAATGGGGGTGGGGTGTATCTGGGTATTTGTGTCTACTTGAGGTGTGTCTGCTTGAGGTATTTTTCTTGTTGTGTTCCTTTTCCGAAGACATTTTTGTTTTACTCATGTTAAACCAGTATGCTTAGAATAATTTTTGTTTAAATTGTCTGTTGTTTAGGTAATTTGAAGAATAGGAAGACTTAGGGCAGTCTAAATAAAGTTGGCATTTATACCTATCCATTTTAAATAATTTGATTGTGAAAATAGTACCCTTCCACTATTCTGCGTATTTTTTGATACATTAACCTTTGAGGCTCATAATATGACATCATATGTGTTGGTATATTAAAAACTTCTTATCAAGGTCATAGCACTTGAAAAATAGTAGTTGGAAGCATTACTCAATGTCATTTGTGTGGGAGCCACATTACCTAGTCTTACTCAATGATGTACAATCTAGAACTTGCTTGGTTAGCCTTGTTGAGGCTTTACGGTAGTTGATTAGGAAATCATCGTTGGTTGTTATTAAAATAATTCACTTTTATCCTAATGACTTACCAAACATTGAATAAATTCCTTGATCCCTTATTTGAGCCTAAATGGACTTATTCTATTCATTAGCTTGAACACTTTTCCATTTTTTCTTTGAATTTTCCTTTTAACCATGGTCCTTCATTGATACTAGGCCTCAACATATGTTAAATGTCTATGTTAAGGGTGGATATGTAGGCGTAAAGAACAAAAGAATTAGGAATGAAAAGTAAAGGTTGTTTGTAAAAGGGTCAACGAGTATGCTGTGAGCTAATGACGAAAAAAAAAGAAATAAGATTATAAATGACTAAAAAGAAGAAAAGAAAAAGTAAAAGAAAAATTAAAAAATAGAAAATTTGTAATATTGTGCCAAAACCACATAAATTTTAAAAAGCAAAAGTAATAATAAGAGGGAATAAAAATAAGGTGAGAAATGGAGAAAAGATGGTGTAGTGCCAAAGAGGGGTAGTCACTAATCCTAAATGTACATACCTACCCCCAAGAGAAAAAATTCCAATAGTGATCATAATCTAACTATATGAAAGCAAAGGTATATAAGAGAAAGCCTATGATATTTATACACGCATTGTCAAAAATTCTTTGTGAGAGAGAGAGCACATTTGGTATTGTCCCGATCTTATCAATATACTGTGTACAAGGGACTTCTTTATTGTAAAGGCACTTAGGGTGATGTTTTTTGACTGTTGGTTACTTAAGTTTTGAATCCATAGCTTGTGTATGGTTGTCTACTTATAGTGTGATGTCATTTATTGATTCCTGGGTGACGGCTTGAGAATTAGAGTGTTACATGCTTGTTTTTTTTCTATTAAAAAATGGGGTTTCTTTTTTATCTTCAGTGATTATAGTGCCAAGAGTAAGCATGATTGTTATGAGTTTCCTAGTTTTCATAATACCTAAGCGTCATAGTATGGTTGAGTCTATTTTTGTTGCATAAGGACAAGAAAATGTTCTAAGTTTGAGGATGTTGATGTGTCGGGGGTTTACAAATCAAACCATGGCATGTTCTATCGCTCGCGGAATAAAGTATAGAAAAGGTCAAAATTAAAGTTAAGGTTGATGACTGGATTAATGATCCGTCAAAGCATTCCACGAACCATAATCTTGCACCGTGATTTAGAGGCCTACAAGACAATGAAGTTGTCCATGGATCGTGGATCAGAACAATGGTAAGTCATGTTATCCATCAATCATGAGTACTGAAGATGAAATAGTAAAGAGGAAGACCGCGACCCCAACCATGAGTCGGCGACTCAAAGAAAGCTAATAACATCACCTATGTATCATGAATAAGTGCTCACAAGAAAATGTAGTCCATACACTCAATTTAAATAATGGAATATAAATTAAGGACTTAACATCAAAGAACAACTCTCATACTCACAAAATAATTCACATTTTTTAATAAAGAACCATATGTTTGTCCATTATGTACATCTCCACTAATTAAGCATGCTTGAATAAAACCAAATAGGACTTTAACGGGCTATAATATTGACTAGGATAGGTAGAAAAATTATATAATTGTGACTTACAGTTCTCTAAAGCCTTTGCACTTTTAGAATCTATCACTTTTTTTTTATTATTATTATTTTAGCTTCTCTTCAACAATTATTTTTTTCTAGTATTTCTCATCAAATCAAGAAATCTTCAATCATTTTTTATTACATTATTTCAAAGAGAGAATTTAACACAAGTAACTTTCATTGATCACCATTTACACTTGGACATCCCTTTTCTTCAAATTTAACAATTCTATCGCAGTCGATGCTATAGTGCTAATGGAAGCAAGTTGCAAAAACTAGGTATTCAATGAAAGGATCAATGAAAAAATATGGCTAACAAACAAAAGGCTATAGGCTCAAAGGATCTAACTAGTGATAACTGTTGGAGCGGATTACACACACTAGAAAGGGGGTTGAATAGTGGGTGTGGTATTTTGAAACTTTTTGCGGAATGGAAGAAGGCAATGAAAAAGGCAATAAAGAAC
>JBDJHY010569546.1:0-16669 GCA_039654485.1 Withania somnifera
AACTGGATCAAATGCACCTAACTATAGATGTAAGGATTATCTGTAGAAAACTGCACCAACTCTCTCATTAATCTGAAAAGGCCTAATGAACTTAGGGCTAAGCTTAACCCTCCAACCAAACCTCATAACTCCCTTAATGGGAAATACCCAAAGAAAAACCATATCACCTACACAAAACTCCAAAGGCCAAAGTTTATAGTCCACGTAACTCTTCTTCCTACTCTGCGCATCCTATTGTCTACTCTACATAACTCTAACCCTCTTTGCAGAATCACAAATCCAATATGAAGTCAGGGGGAAAACCTCAATACTACTAAACTAACCACCAAGCGATCTGTAATGCCTACCATATAATGCCTCAAATGGTGCCATCTAGATGCTGGAATGTTAGAGTATATTATAAGAAATCTCTACCAAGGCTAAATATTGATCCCAGCTACAACTAAAGTAGAAAACACAATAACGCACCATATCCTGGAGTACTTAAATAGTCCTCTCGAGTTTCCCAGCTATCTGAGGGAGAAAGGAAGTACTCAAGGCTACCTCAGTAACCCTCCAGCTAGTACTCCAAAATCATGAAGTAAACTGCAAGCCTCTGTTTGAGGTAATAAAAACTAGCAGCCCATGCAACCGAACAACCTCTCAAATATACAAACTAGCCAAGGTCTCTGCTCCATAGGAGGATGAACTAGGTAAGAAATGAGCTCACTTGGTCAATCGATCAATGATGACTCAAATGAAATCATGCCCTATGGAAGTATGGGGAAGTCCATTAATAAAGCCCATGTTTATCCTCTCCTACTTCCACTCAGGAATGGGGAGCCACTGTAACTCACCACCAGGTCTCTGGTGCTCGAACTTCACATATTGACATTTTAGGCACCAAGATACAAACTTTGTAACATAAATCATTATATACCGCCACGAATATTGATGTCTTAAGTCTCTACACATCTTCACTATGCCAGGGTGAATGGAATATCTAAAGTAGTAGGCCTCACGAAGAATAGTCTGAATAAAATCACCAATCCTCGAAACACAGATACAGCTTCCCATCCATAACAAACCATTAGAGTCACTAGTAGGACCACTATAGTCACCCCTCAAAACCGACTCTCAAATCCAAATAAGGGACCAATCCTCATACTACCACTGCCGAATATGATCAAATAGAGTTGGCTTAGCCTCAATTAAAGCAAGAACTTTACTCGAGTTTAAGATGTCCAATATAACCAAAATGTTATCCAAATACTGAAATGTCCAAGGCCAACAGTCTCTCTAAAACTAGTAAGGAATCCAAACTACCCATGCTTTCCTTATTTTGGCTCAAGGCATCTGTAACCATATTATGCCTACTCGGATGGTAAAGAATATTGATGTCATAATCTTTCAGGAGATTAATCCACATATTTTGTCTCAAGTTGAGCTCCCTATGGCTCAAGATATACTACAAGTTGCGATGGACAGTGAAGATCTCACAATGAGCCCCATAAATATAGTTCCTCAAAATATTAAGCACAAAGACTATTGTCGCTAACTCCAAGTCATGGATCGGTAGTTGCAATTATGAACCTTCAGCTACCATGAAGCATAAGAAATAACTCAACCATGATGCATTAGAACACAATGCAAACAAATACCAAAATCATCACAATACATGGAATAAGGCTAGACCTCAACTAGAAATGTCAACACTAGCACTGAAGTGAGCAACTCCTTAAGCCTTAGAAAACTGGACTCACACTCCTTGGACCACTAGAAAGGGATATCCTTATGGGTTAATCTGGTCATAAGAGATGCTATCAGAGATAAATCCTGCACAAATCTTCTAAAATAACCAGCCAAACCAATAAAATTGTGAATCTTAGTAAGAGTAGTAGGCCGAGCCCATTCATAAACTGTAGAAATCTTAGCGGGATCCATACTAATATCCATTGCAAACATAACATGACCCAGAAATGCCATAAAATCTAACAAAAACTCACACTTTGCGAATTTATCTCAGTCCTAAAGTCTAGAGTACAATCCTCAAGTGCTCCTCATGCAGCGTTCGACTCCGCGAGTAAACCAAGATGTCATCGATGAAGACAATCACAAAAAAATCCAAGTACGTCCTAAAAACCTAAGATATGAGATCTATAAAATTTATTGTGGAATTGGTCAACCAAAATGACATGACTAAGAACTTATAATACCCATATCTAGTCTGAAAGACAGTTTTTAGGATATCTCCAGCCTGAATCGTCAACTAGTGATACCTTTAGTTCAAGTCAATCTTTGAAAACATTGAAGCACCTTGAAGCTGGTAGAAGAGATCATCAATATTGGCACATGATAAATATTCTTAATAGTAACCTTGTTTAGCTATCGGTAATCAATGCACATATATAGGGTACCATTTTTCTTCTACATAAACAACACCAAAGCACCCTATAGGGAAATATTGGGATGGATAAAACCCTTACAAAGAAATTCCTTTAGTTGAACATTAATATCCCAAAGCTTTGTCGGAGCTATACGGTATTGTGCAATAAAAATGGGCTTAGTGCCTGTCTCAACCTTAATACCAAAATCAATAGTCTGCTTGGCTGGGAGACTAGGCACATCATTAGGGAAGACATCCAAAAAGTTATGAACCATGGGAACAGACTCGAGGGAAGGAGTACCAGCACTCAAATTATGAATATAATCTAAGAAAGCTAAGAAAACCCCAATTATAAATTTACAAGTCTAAATACAAGAGTTAACCCGCACTGGGAGTAACTAGCAGGACCCTGTCATACCACTAGGGGTACACCAAGAACAAATAAGGTCATGATCTTAAAATAGAAATCCAGAACCTCATGATGATTGGGTAACCAATCCATGCCTAGTACCATATCAAAGTTATTCATATCTAGAGCCACGAGATCAGCCCGAGTGTCCAACTCCGGCACAGTAATAATACATGACCGATACACATGATCCACCACTAAAGAATCACCTAAAGAAGTAGAAACACTCATGGGCATAGGTAAAGGATCATAAATCACACCTAAATGGGGAGAAAAATAAATAAATAAATATATACATATATATATATATATATATATATATATATATAGGAATATGTAGAACCAGGATCAAATAATGTCAAGGAAGGCTGATGGTAAACATATAACATACCCCTGATTACAACATCAGAAGTCTTTGCCTGGGATCTGTTAGGTATAGCATAAAATTTCTATGTCTACCACCTCAATAACCTCCTGCTTGAACCCTCCTCTACCCTTACAGACCTCACCACGGAACCTCGAGTAGCTTTTGACCACCTTTAGCCAGTGGCGGTATATCTGATGAGGCTTTGTGGCCTGTGTTGTTAGATGGATGTCTTGACGGTGTAGGAAATATCTAACATAATTTACCAACTCTCCACACTCATACAAACCCTAGGCCTACCCCCACCGAAACCACTAGAAGTACTACCCTAGCCACCATGGCCCTAAGACCCCAAAGATACACCATTTAAGGACTGACTAGTCTGAGTATCCTGGCCTCTATTGGATGGATGTAGGGAAGCCTAAATTGGTATACTACACTAACCCTACTGGTCCTGCTACTACGACTGAGGCCTGCAAGTATCGTACTGTCTACCTATAGGCCGGGTGAAATTTCCCTAGCATTACTATCTCTTGTAGCATCCCAATTGGGCAGAGCTATGGTTTCTCTCGATAGTACAGGTATGATCCATCATATCTAAAAGTGTCTTCCCACTAGTAAGTAGTAACTCAACCTCCATAAGAAGCTCTAGTCTAAACCCAGCTATAAAATGGTGAACCTTCTCATTCTCTATCAATATCATACCATCTGTATATCTAGATCTTAGTAAAACAGTTCTCATACTTGGTCACTAACACATGCCCCTACTATAACCCAAAAAATGAAATAGAAGTCCCTCTCGAATGCTTCTTGACACATATTTGGCCATAAAGGCCTCTATGAACTAATCCCATGTCATCAGCGATGATCCTACTGGTCTACCCTATTTGTATACTCTCTACCAAGTCATAGATGGTCCCTCTTACTGATATCCAATAAAATAAAATCCTTGGGAATCTCTCATCCACAAAGTCAATAATATCTCCCCACACTCAGCCAGGAACTCATAGGGGTCCTTTTTAGAATCTCCTAAAAACATAGGCGGGCCCATATGAGTGAAGTGATTATGTATCTTCTGGTCCTCAAAAGTCATAACTGGGAAAATAGGTTGGGTTTGAGCTATCTGAACCTCAATAACAGGTGGTGCAAGAGGAACCAAAACTAGCTGAAGGAGATGGGGAACCTTGTGCCTCTTCATAAGCAGAAAACTAAGCCCCATCAGTGGGCACCCTACAAAACATGGTACAATGTACTGCCACATCCCTCTCAAGGCCTCATCTAAAGGCATAGACAGTTGTGAAGAAAGAAGATCTATTGGTGCATTAATTAGTTGTGCGAATTTGGCCTAGCCTCGACCATGAACTCTAGATCCACCCCAAACCTTAATCGGAGTCCTCTATGAGGGCGGGGGAGCATCATATCTCCCAGATGTGGTGCATATGCGAACTATCTATAGAAGAATAAAGCCAAAGTGAATTACCAGAAACTGATAAGAAGATATGCATGAGAAAAGTCAAGAAGGTCGTCTTCCCTAAAAGAACCCTATAGCCTCACAAAGATAGGATATGGACATTTATGTACCGAACCACGAAACTCTCCAGATACTTTCTCCTACAACCATAGATACTGGTGAACCTCAACTCTGATACAACTTTTTCACAACCCAGAAATTGAGTTGTGATGGAGTCCACATCCCACCAGTAGACAAGACTAAACCCTCATCCTGGAGCGATGATCAATGTGCCGGTAACAAGACCAGCAGAAGGAAAGAAAAGAAAATAAATTAAAAGATACATAAAGAAAATCCATATTAATACAACCCAAAGGAGTAAAAGATACAAAACCTAGCTATCCTGAGCCAAAAGTAAGAATAGATCATCATCAGAGGGAGAATCAGCCAGCCTGAACGTTTATTGCTTACCATATCTTCAAAAATAAGATCCAATATATCTAGCACGACCATGTCCTCCCTGATAACTCATACCAGTATTTAAACCACAAAAAGACGTAGAAGTTTAGTATGACTACCAAAATACAGGTACCTAGTAGGCATTATAGGTCGACTGGCAAAAGCAAAGCATAAGAAAAAGTTAAGAGCGAGTATAAAAGAAAATCAGGTCAATAAAATACAACTATAAGGGAAATAGGGAGTGAAACAACCATTACAAGTAAGAACTGACAAGTAGAAGGCCAAGCGACACATAGCGCCTGCCTTATAGCTATCCAGGTTGGCAAAGAACGTAGAGCGATCCCATCCAACATGCAATAGAATCCAAAAAAAATCCATCTTGAGGAAACAACAACGGGGTGAGGATCCAAAATCATGTCTTGGCCTGTATATGATTTCTTAATAAAACTCAAGTAGCGCTATAAAGGCTAAACCCAAAACTCTGTGAAAGTTCAAAAAATAAGGCCAATATTGTGATAAAATAGCTCTGAATAGCCCAACAGTCATGCAAGATATACATATAGTATTCAAACTCTAGTTTCCAATTTAGATAAGCTGGCACAGGTTATATTTAGTAAAATAGCTCCATACCATAAAGTGGTCATGAAAAGAATACATAAAAGTAGAAGAACTCTTTCAAAATTTTAGTTTGATGAAAATCCTAGTTATGATATAGTTTTATCCGGCCATACAAGACCAACCACAATGCATGATCGCAAAAAAAACATAATAACAGAGTAGATCGTCCACTAGGCCACCAACTAGAATCAGGGGATAGCTACTAGCTCAATGACTAATTTATTCCCCCTCCTAACCATACTATGGTCTAGAATCTCATGCCAAAACACATATAAAGGGTTCTACACAGTCCAAAGATAAATAAAATAGACGAAAAGATGAACAGAATAAGAAGACAGGTGAAAATATTATCGACGAGGGGAATCATGCTAGAAAAACTTCCCTAAGCAAGACATTTAAAATACATATGCATAACTAATACCCATTATAAAAAAAATAAGTTGTAGTTTACCTAGGGGACGAAGACAAACTCGAGGAGCGCATGCAAAATCCAAAACTCCATGAATGAGCTTAAAACCGCACGAAACAATCAAAATAAGAGTCGATGCATCAAATAGGTAAAAAGACCAATATTTCTATACGAATAACTGGGTCAGAATCCCTTATAAAAACAGGTGATTGGGCCCTACATCCCAAAAAATAAATAAAATCTCCAGACGAAATCTCATTTTCGAGCCTTTGTAATTTCGCATCATTCTCTTAGAGAAAATTGATGTCAAAGTATCCCACACTTCCTTTGACGTCCAGGCATCTTTGATTTCATTATAGAAACTCATCTTCTATAGCCACAGTTAAGGCATACATGGCTTTAGCATCCTTAAATTTCCATTTCTTTACGACGTCAGGATCTATCGTCGCCTTTTGAGGTGTAACATCTAATGCAGGTGGTGTTAAGGTTGATGTGTCTAGGTTAATAGACTCATGGTAGAAAATTGGGATTAATTCGATGAAAGATGAAGAAGAAAAGATCCCACAAAGTTTACATAAAGAAAAGTTTTTATAAGAATTAAGAATGAGGGAATTTAGAGGTTTTTCCTGGTAGAAATTGATCATTTATCAGGAAAAAGGTTCGTATGAACCCACGAATACTACCCAACAATAAATCTTCAATATGTAAGGGATTAAGCTCAAAAGAAAGGAAAATGGAGAGAAAAGCTAAAGAAATACGGAGTTGACAAAGAGGAAATGAAGAAGTATATATAAGCACAGTGGCCGATTTATCAACCAAAAGGGCTGATTTATCTCCCATCGATTTATCAGCCAAATTTCTAGTAAATCCACCATGGATGATTTATCAGTCAAATAAAGGGACCAATAAATCGGTCATGCATGCAACATTTTGATACCACTTCAAATTTGATCAATAAAAGGCCTAAAATGAAAACAAAGTCCAATTTCGACAAACCAAATATGCAAATTACTTGGAAATGATATTTTGGATGGAAAAGATATGTTGGACTTAGCGGTACTAATGAAATTACCATAAGAGGTTGTTTGAGAAGAATAGAGGCTAGAGTAGAATGGATTAAAAGAGACAAGAAAAGTCAAAAGCCAATAGGAACTCCAAAATGAGACTGGACATCTTAAGAAGCATACCAATAACCCTATTATCCCAAATTTGACATTACAGAGTTGATGGAAGCATAAGATTTTTTATTTGGCACTCAGATCAACAGAATCTGACTCAGGTCAACTTCTTAACTCCAAATGAGTTAAATTTCCAAAACCAACTCAAAATAAGAAAGGAAACTTAGGACATGAACCAAAAGTCCTACTATATCGAAGTTCACAATCTGGAGCTAAGAGAACTATCAAAATTTAATTCTAAGTTCGTTTGCTAAGAAATCACTCTCAAGTTCCACTATTTTAAAGTAAGAGCTCAAAAATAGGAAAAATGAGATAACAAGTTATAGAACTACTAGGGTGCCAAGCTACCAGTGCCAGAAAGTCATAAATGACTTGGGAAAGCTAACAGAACACTCTAATCACAAAAGAAACAAAATATTAAGCCTAGCATATGTCCCTATGAAAACCTTTTTACAAAATATGAGAATAGTGCATGATTTGGGAGGACTATTTAGAGCCAAGAGGGTTCTATTTTAGCATACCTTGATCCCACAAATTACAGTACCAGTATAGGCTTGCCTTTATGGCCTTTATAAAGATCCTTATCACTATAGTTTAGTTCTAACCATGGATGGTTAGAGCGGCTTTTTTTAGTGTGAAGCCTATCACACTGAACTCCATGTTTCTCATAGCATGATTTTTTAAAATTAAGAAGAAATCATACTTCATGATTCATGATTTTATAACTCTATAGTTGTTTTGACCTGATAGACTTGGCCTATTACAACTTTTCAATGACTTAGAAAAATTTAGTATATTTTCATCTTATGTACATAATTAGGTCAATTGAACGTGATTTATGAATTCAACATTTATCTCATGAATTACTTCAGGTGTATATCTATGCTCATCATTTATAACTATTTTACCCACTTTTTATCCATGATCTTACATACCAGTACATTCAACGTACTGACTATATTTTAATACTATTTTATTTTATTAAAATGTAGACCTAGAGCTTAGTTCAAGTCTTTCTTCTTATCCAAATTAGTGAGTCCTCATAACATCAAGGGTCAAAATAATCTTTATTTTCAAAATAATCTTTATTTTCAATTATTTTATGATGTCTAGTATTTATATAATTAGCTAGGAATTTATCCTAGCAGCTTAATCTAAGTGATAGAGCCTCAGAAGTTGAGTTGTAGTACTTTGAGTTAGATTATGGTTTATCATCATCTTTATACCAATTCCTATGTTTTAATAGCTTTTCATACTTATTCTAGATTTTATTATTAATTATGACATGAGTATGTTTTTATTGTATTGTCAGTAGCCAAGTATATGTACCAAGAACTGGCTTAGGACCACTTATTTGTTCTGCCACATCCCCTACAGTGTGTAGACTTAGGGCGTGATAAATTTGGTATCAGAGCACAGGGTTCAAGTGTCCTAAGGATGTCTAAATTCATGTCAGTAGGATCTTGTTTATGGTTGTGAGGGTTCCACTTCTATAAATAAGTGATTATATACATTAAAGAAAATTTTATCATTTTTCATACTCGAGTTCGTGTAGTATAACAGATCCTTAAAAAAACTCATATAGATTCATGTATTGCTCCAATTCTTCCAACTATGTCTCATCTTCGAGGTGGTAGTAGCACTGTAGTTTATATTTTCATCATTTTGGTTCTCATAAATAGAGCCATTGTGAATTTAAATTTCTCACTAGGTTTTGAGATTTTCCCACTAGTACGGTTGAGTCTTTCATTTCAAATGATTTTATTCTTGTTTTTATGAATCGTGTTGATGATCTAAGGAAATGCATTATATGCCCTTATTACCCTTTTTGAATATCAATATAGATGAGACCTTAAGGGGGAAGTATGTTTTGAATATTATGAGCCAGAACCTTATGTGGTAGAATGATCTTAGAGCCAGGAAAGTGAAGTTAGAAGTTTAGGAAGTAAAAGTGGGCTTGGTTATTAATTGATGTGTAACCAGAGTTATGTCTTTACTTAATGAGCATTAGCATGGTAAATTATTAAGCATTTATTAGTGTATAATGATTCGGTGCAGATTACATGATGGAGTGGAGAGGATAAGTTATTGTGTTAGTAAGATCAAGTATAGGACATGAGCAAAAAAAGAAGCATTTAGGGATACACAAATTTAAGCTATACTTTGTGGTTTTTATGAAAGGATCCTATAGTATCCATGAGGTTATAAATCCATTTTAAGCAGATGTTTATAAGATTTAGACTAGTGTAGTAATGTTGTGTCTAAGCTTCTATAAAACCTTGCTCTGAAGGGCCCCTGCTTGGCCATTATTTGTGGTGACCAAGTAAAGTATTTAATTAAGTTTAGTTGTTTTTTCGTTGACCTCCTGATGACTAGTATTAATTTGACTTGTGATCTAGCATATTTAATCCTGAGAGGTAATAAAAAGTTATGTGCCACCCATGTTCGTATTGAATAAGTAAGCTTGAAATTCAGATGATCATCATAGTGTGAGGAATGACAGTTTAAAAGTGGATAGAGAATTAAGGGGTGAGATTAGTAAGCTTGAAAAAGTGTTAACCTTTTCAGCGATGGCGTTAGAGGCGGGTAATGAGATTTAAAAGTTTTTCAAGAGTAAGTCCTAGCAAGAATTTGAGTAACTATAATTGCAGCCCATAAAGGGAAAGTTTAAAATTCATATGTATAGTGAGTGTTTCACCCTACAAAATTGGTTGATTGTAGCCCAGTCTAGAGAAGAAGTATGAAACTTAAAATTTTCATCTTTAGGCTTAAGAGAGAGATGCCAGAGATGAAAATTAGGGTCATGTGCATGTTCATGCACCTTATACAGGTCGACATCCAAGTTTAGTTCCTAGACTTAAAGGAGAATCTATCCAAACAGTGATGTTAGTCCTACTTATGACTTAACTATTCAGCTAACTTATAAAAGTAGTCATAAAGTTTTTAGTATGATTCAGATACCTCACTTACAGTATACCTTAGTTGTACAGTCTAACTTATGACACAAATATCCAGTTAGCTTATGATATTAACTATAGAGTTTTCAACAGGATCCAAAAATCCAGCTTATACTACATCCCAACTATACAACTTGTCTCATAACTTTTATTTCAAACCCCCCCCCCACATTCCTCAACATCTAGTTATGTGGTATTCATATTCATGCCTTATAGTATAACAAGTCCTATGGACTCAAGCCTAAAGATGTACCCAAAGTATCTAATAGAACCATGCCATGTATATGCTTAGATTAAAACTTTCTTTATAAGATTGAGTAATGATTCTCCTTTCTATAAGGACAATGGATTTTCATCTATGATTCTAAAGGATATTTATGTCATAATTATGATCAATACAACCCTCTCTTCAAATTATATGTTCCACATATAAAGTACTTATGCCCATTATACTATCATTCTCAAACCCCTATATTGAGTTTCTAGGTTGCGATAAGAATTAATCTAGTTGAACAATATTTTTTTCAGTAACGATGCTTAGTTAAGAATCCATACTTAGGGCTTGGAGATAGAAATCTATCCATAACTTATATAGTTTAAGCTCATACCTTATTTCCTTTAGTGAACCCATTTAGGAAGTTACAGATGGTAGTGAAAAAAGTTAAGTAGAATATAAAATAGAATACAATTTATACTCAGTTGGTAGTAGCTCTGGCATTCTCGTATCACCTAAGTTGTTAATTTGGATGGAGCATGAGGTATATTCCAAATATGTGTAATGAGTAGGAAATATTTGTGATTACGGTGATGTTAAGAAGATCCCTAGACAGATTTATCCTTAGGGAAGCCGCTAATAAAACATAGTTACAAGCTTGAATGTCATATTAGAAATATGTGGACAATTACAGTATATGTCTAATGACTACTTGAGTGGAAATAGCAATGACTAATCTAAGGGAGAAGAAGTAATATTCCTGTGAATATAGCATATGAAATCTATGTCAGAGACTTGTATGATTACATTATAATTAGCACATGGTACCTTTGGGTTAGTCTTAAACTGAGTAAGTCATACAACTATAACTAGACCTTAACATTCTTGAGTATATACCCTCAAGAGAACTTTAAGTTACATTCAGCTTTGTGTAGTGTTTCATGAAAGGGAGCATGTTTAGGAAGTGTTGTTAAGCTTGAAATTTAGTATCTATATTGCTTAAGGCATAGTTGTCCTATTCTTGTTTTCTGCCTTATATTGATCACGTTCCATGTAACATAGTTCAAACCTAAATGCTTCAGCTGAATCCTAAACTCTTAGTATGAATAGTTCCTTATATTCCAGCAAGCTAGTTCAGAAATCAGACTAACAGATCCAATAATTTCCTTCCTTTCAACTTGTTTTACTCCCTTAAATTTCATGTTTATGCTCGTTCCATGCAATCTTTTATGTGATTTGTGTTTTATGTAATTGAGCTTAGTCCTTACTCTTGGATGAATCAGTCCAGCCATTATAGATAGTTTCAAAAATTACTTTCATATTTGTAGTCTTTATCTTTCCAACCTAGACATATCCTTCATTTGTTGATATGATGGCTAAGTACTTGTATCTATTCTTTTTTATCTTAGAGAAGTATGGGGTAACTAAGTTCTTTCTCCCATTTATATCAGTTTCTTGCATTCATGCCTCATGCTTATACGACCCTTCATAGTTTATAAAAAGTTCTTAAATAGTATCATACTCTATCTCAACTTTACATGAGTTGTATTCTATGAATCTGTGTTAGATGCATTCATTCATGTCTAATTTAGTTAGATCAGTTGGCATCTTGTTTATGTCTAGTTCATCTCAATTAGTTTCATGTACATGATCTGTATCAAGCTAGTTATCCTCTCTAAGTAATTCTCTATATTCTAAGTTTCATTCATCATTCATGGAGGAATGATCCAAAGGGGAAAGATAATGTAACACCCTAAATTTTGAGCCAGAATTACTCTATGTGTGGTTATACTTGAACCTAATTGGTAAAACCATTTCTAAAAGTATGTAAGAAGTTTTTTGTGTGAGTTAAAGGGTATTGAGTCGAGTTTCCAACGCAACAAACTACTTGTCAATTCGAGTTCGGAGTAGAAAGCTATGGGCATTTTACTAAGGTCTTGTGGTATCCTGATGTTTCCTAGTGATTCTAGCTTATCTTCATCTTTTATATGAGTAAATTTATAGTTATAAATCTTTCCTAGAGCTTGGTATTGATTGGGGATCATTTCCACATGTTAACAAGTGTTTTTGGACTTTTAGAAATCAGTAATCTATTACTTTTGGAAGTACTCCGCGATGGAAAACATGGCACCTTTGGTTTAAGTGTGTAGAGAAAAAAAGTACTAAGGCCTAACGTGGAACTAGACGTGCAACTCTACATAGCACTCTTTAGTACAAATCCTCCAAATTCTTTCATTTTGCAAGGGCAATTTGGTACTTTTCTCCTTCTTTTCCAATAATGACCTTTGTTGTTTCACATACTGTAAAATCGGTAAAATTACTTAAACAAGACTTATCTTTCATTATAAAAAGAGACTCAACACTTAAAATGAGAGAAAGAACAAACAAAAGTCAATTTTCATTATACGCTCAAAAGTCTCTTCAAGAGTCAACATCCAACCTTCCCCATCTAGTTCTTGCTCAAAAAATCCTTCAATCTTTAGTTAGGTGGATTTTCAATGAAGGATACGTCCAACATCATGCCCAAAGCCCTTAGTTTTCAAGAAAACTTTCTAGTCTTTAATCTAGGTTCAAAAACTGAAATTATGATTTCACATTGTTATTATTATTATTATTAATTAGATTATGAAACTTTTACATAAACATATGAATTATGCTATGACTATTACCCACTTTCATAAGTTCATATTTAATAGCATTATTAACTTGTTTTAGCATAGCTTTGTGATTATTTTCTAATTTACAATCAGTGATATGACTTTATATTTTAAACGGGATTATGACTTTAACATATTTGAACTCATTGACTATGAACATCATGAACATAAATTTTTTTATGAATATGTTATGAATTTAGAAAACTTTATGAACTTAGAATATAAATATGATATAAAATATGAATCCTGACTCAATAAATTATTAGACTTTGGGCATCTAGATATATTCCCTTGAAAATATTTTTACTAAATATAAGCATAGTGCAGGATTTGTGAGGATTATTTAGCACCAAAAGGGTTAGCGTATATTGACCCCTCAAATTACATTGCCAACGTAGGTTTTCCTTCATGGCCTTTATAAGGATCCTTAGCTCTATAGTTTAGTTCTGATCGTGACTAGTTAGACTGGCCTCTTGTCAATTGGACTCTATGTTGTTCATATCATAATTTATATCGGTTAACAGAAACTCCCATAGCTTAATTCATGATTTTAGAGATATATAATTGCTTTATCTTGATAGATTTATTCCATTATAATTTCAAATATTTAGTACATGTTCACCTTATGCATATAATATAGGTCATTGCATATGATTTATGAACTCAATGTTTTTCTCATGACTTACTTCAGGTTTCATATTCATTATCATCATTTATAACTATTTTACCCACTTTTTATGAATGATCTCACATGAAAGTACATTTGACGTACTGACCATACTTTATGCTGATCTCACATACCAGTACATTCGACGTGCTGACTATATTTTTTATTATATTATATTATGAAAATGTAGAGGCATGTCTTCCTCCTAATCCCAGAGCTTTTTTTAGGTATTTCGTCTTATCCAGACTGGTGATTCCTCATAGCATATAGGGCTTGAGTATTCTTTATTTACGCTTATTTTATGTTATGTAGTTCTCAGAGAGTTAGCTGAGGATTTGTCCTAATAGCTCAATATAAGTGATAGAGGCTTTAAACATTGAGTTGTAGTACTTTGATACAGATTATGATTTATCGTTGTTTTAATACCAGTTCTGGAGTTTCAATAGCTTTTCATACTTATTCCATCTTTTACTATTTATTATAATATGAGTATTTTTTTGATGTATGTTATTAGTCAGTAGTCAAAGTGTATGTGCCAAGGACTAACTTAGGACCATTTATTGGTTGTGAACACTATGTCCCATCCAGAGTGTAGACTTTTAGCATAAGAAAAACAATGTTGGCACTTGTACATAACCTATTTTGAAATTTTTTTTTATGATAATGGTGCCCCTCCAAAAAAATATTTGTTAGTGTTATCAATTCTTCGATACGTTGAACCTTCTGGTCAGTGTCTGACATTGCATATTTTGGTATAGTAATCATTGCTTAACTAGGGTGTAACTAGTAATTGATAGCATAAATCTTTTCCATGTTTGTAAGATGCATTACATTACTTAGTCTTGCTTTGTGAGTACAAGCTAGAACTTGCTTGGTTAGTTTGTTGATACTGTAGGATGGTTGACTAGGAAAACAACATATGCTATTTTTAAAATAGTTCAATTTTATCCTAAATGACCTACCAAATGTGAACAACTCAGTTGATCCTTGATTTTGAGCCTAAAGTTTACGTTTTGAATATTCTTTTTGTCCCTTGTCCCTCTATGGATTCTAGGCCTCAACTTAGGATAAATGTAAAAGTTGAGGGTCGTTTGTACTGGACATTCAGGTTATTTTTTAGTTTTTAGAACAAATTACCATTTTAACCTTTTTGTAGTTATTCACATCACATTTAGTCCATCAATGTGGTTGATTTGAGAGTGAAAGAGATAGATTGGTTGTTTTGCAAAACTTTTACTTTGAAAGGTTTGAGTTGGAAATGGTTAAGTTTAGACAATATTTAGAGTTTTGAGTCTCGAATTGGAAATCTGTCAATTCTATCATCTTTAAAATATGAAATTTAGTCTAAGAGGACCTTTGATTTGAGTTTTATCCATTTCATGGTAAGTTTAAGTGGTTTGTCGGGATAATTTAAAAGCTTAAGTTATAAGTTGGACTTGGGGAAATATTCAAGGTTAAAGTGCTTGGATTTAAAATCTAATGAATCTGTATGTTTTGGGAGATAATTTTTAATCTAGAAAGAGGTTCCTTATATTTTCTAGGGGTCCCAAAGGTATTTTCATCCTTTTGATGGAAGATTCATTTAGATTGGTCCTTAATGGATATCAAATAAAAGAGGTCTTAGATCCATGTTTTGATTGTTTGATTGAGTTTGAAATGTCAAATTTAGTATGATTGCATATATGATTTGTGTGTACGGGATTTGAACAAATTTTAAGGGTCTATTCCATGGTATTTTTAAGGTTGTGAGCTGCTGATGCAGGTAGTTGTTTATCACATCTGCAACCACCCAATTGTGTTCTCGAAGCATAATTTTTGGGTTTTATTTTTTATCATAGAAGGGACGGCGTTTTTATAAATGAGAAACATGAACCAGAATAGGCTGGAGCAAGGAATCGTGATCATGATTGGACCATCATGATCACAATGGGTATAATTTGTGCAGGTTAGAGATTTTGGTCAAGACGATGCAATCATAATAAAATACGTGCCTAAGTAGAATTTGATCCATTTTTCAAAAGGTTTTCCCTATTTTTGAACTTGTAATGTTATTTACTCAACTATATGTTGAATTATCCCCTTACTTATTGATTTAGACTTGAAATCCTATTGTAATGCTTTGAGATGGCCTACTTATAGTGAAGTGATATTATATTATGATTTCATTGTGATGGGTTATTTGTATTGAAATGAGGTTATATTGTGATTCTTGTGGTGGCTTAGTGATATAGAAATAATGATTTATTTGCTTGTGATTCCCTAAGATAGGAAAATATTATGTGATGTGACTTGACTTACCACTTTCCATGATTCCATTTGACACATACTTAATTATTGGTAATTGTACAAGGATCTTGCTCGTGCTTTTTATATTATTGGGGTAATGATTAGTATTGGCGTCTAAGGTTTCTATCTGTGAGACCCTCAAGATTCTTTTCATGTTTTTGCAACTCTCTCTTACTTAAGAGTTCCTATAACTGCCCCAGGTCATCTATGACTTGTTGGAGTTGACAGTGGATCCCTAATAGTTGTTATACTTTAATTCCTTAATAATCATAGATTTTTTGGAATTTACCCAGCTTATATAATCCCAAATGTCATTTTCATTAATTCTGATGAGTCCAGAGTATCGATTACATAAATATTTTATTTATGAATTATTGAAATCAGACTCTGTTTCCATTTCGTATGCCTTTTTGGAATTTTCCTAAAGTCTGTCAGGGAAGGATGCGAGAACCAATTTATCTACCAGATGACCGATTTATCAGTGGATGATAAATCGTCATAATGAATGAGTTATCAGTCAGACAGTGGAACTATATAAGTTTTCCTTCCATGCAATTTATCTAATATTTTCTCAAAAATTCAAAGTTTATCTTGGTTTTTTCAGAGTGATTTAAGAGCTTCTGAAGGTATTGACCC
>JBDJHY010569656.1:0-16668 GCA_039654485.1 Withania somnifera
CCTGCCTGATGATTATGCCATCACTTGACATTTGTGAAAGAGTACGCAGGATTGGTTCCTTCCACAGACTCTCCGACTTAGGTCGCTACGTCGACGCCCGCGGTGCTGCGTAGCCTAGGTGGAGGGGTATACCGGGGGAGGAAGGGTAAGTATACGGATGTAGATCTTCTATGAATGTTCTTCATTTCCTGATGGGACCCAAATTATATATACATGGTTCTACAGTGCCATGGTCACCGAGGAAGACAGCGTACGGGTATTTAGGGCAGCCTATGGCACACTTTGGGCAATACTTTAGGTTATACCAGATATTGGTGTACTTTTAAGATTTACCGGACAATGTATATTTATAATTTTACTTGGGTTTGGTTTCACAGAGGATCCAGGTTAGTGGCGTGTGATTTGACTAATTGTGAGTTTATTATGCCAGTTTGTGATTATCCTGTTTGTGTGATCTCTTTTTACCTTGTTTATGCTTATTTCTATTTAGTCGGCCTATGCCTACTGAGTACCCGTTGTTTTTGGTACTCATGCTACACTTATGCACCCTTTTGGTACATATTCAGGCACGAGTAAGCAGCGGGGTCACGATCAAGCCAGATAGAGTTGTGCTGATCTGGAGATACGGTGAGCATTGGGCATCCTTGCTACTTCCAGTCTCCTTCTGTATTGAAGTTATTCTATCTTTGACTTGGGATAACCTTTGTGTACATATACATATATATATTGAGTCATACGGATTTGTATCCTGTTTCCTAGTATATTAACTTATAGTAGCTCGTCTGCTATGACACCAGATTTTGGGAAGTGTGTTTTCGTTATTTTGATTCAGTTCTCTCTTTTTTTTTTTGGTTCTCTTTTGTATTGCAGGCATTGGCCCACCGCTACTAGCTCTGGGCCAGGGATTTGGCTTGTCTACAGGTGAGCTGTAGACGCCATCACTTCCCAAATTTTTGGGTCGTGACAACTTGAAGGGCTGGAATAATCTTCTTTGTGTTATATATGACAGGTTTAATGGCCCGAAAACCATGTTCAGGAAAAGGTGTGGTATCTTCACCCTATCAAGGCCAAAAGATATTATGCACTGTCATACTGCACATGCTACACCTTCTGCATAGGCAGACCGTCATGTTTCATACCATAGATTCGATGTCGAATGGGTGGAATCATAAATGGTCAATCGGTATAAGGAAATTCAGGAAAATAAGTATCTACCAATGAGAAAATTGACCGCAAAAGCTTGTCTCAGAATACCCTAACATCATATCAAAAATCCACCAGCTAGGGTTGGATTTTATCTTTCAAGACCAGAGGAATGTAATGTAGACATAATCTTAATACTCGGGGAAACAAAGTGAAGATTCGAGGGAATATTTTCAAATTTTATGTGGAGGTGCTGAATTAATTCTTCGATACAGCTCAAGTTTACCACAATATGCTGACCCCCAGCCAAGCAATCTTACATAGCCTTTGTATCCCGAGATTCATGGCTAAATAGACCTATCATAAGGAGAGGACATTATGGGGCACAACACTTTCCATTATGCTCACTTGAACAAAAAGTCTTAAGTTTAGATTTAGATTATGGGGCACTATTTGATTTGGAGAACCCATTTCACAACCATAGCTCATGACTAGGTATGTTCGGTATTTACTTTAGTGACTAACATTCTCGTGAATATTGGTGAAGTTCTGAGGTCCTCCATAAGGAAATACTAAATACATAATATACCTTAGTATAACCTTGGAGGGAGCATGAATAGATTCTTCAGAGGGTTGAAAATTAAGAAGGATCTAGCTAACATCGAGCCTCCCAGAAACATGTGGGGAGTTTATATTTTAAAGTTAAAAGGGCTTGACGGGACCATGGGCTGGCTCTGTCCATGCAGAGCGAATGCATGGGATGACATTATTTTTGGACATCTTTATGAAATGAACAAGTTGCAATTAAGGGTTGGTCGATACATTGCCACAGATGTCGAGATGCAGAACTGGACACAAAATACACTTGGAATGATCATGCTAAGGAAATGTACCGAGTTTGACTAGCCTTCAGAGAGTCCACTGCTTATTATATCCCCACTTATGATTACATAAAGATTTTTAATTCTAATATCGAATCTAGCTTAGAGTTTTTAGAATCAGAGGTAGGGTATATTAATCTCGATGTAGAGTGAGCAGGGAGTTATTACCCTATCTTTATTGGTTTGATACTGTGCACTAGGGACAATACTTTATTTTAATTGTGGGGTGGGGGATGCATCCTTTGCTTTATTTGTTTCCTTGGTTATTTTTTTTTGTTTGGTGTGGACGTTAAAAACACTCTTATTATTTTTTCTTATGGTTTATTTTCGTGTTTGTTTTTGAAACTACGGGTCTGGAGTAAATACATTCATTTTAGTTTGTTTTTTTGTGATAGTAAGTAGCTTTAGCTTTTATATTACTTGAGGTTTCTTAGTTTTTAATTTTTGTTCTTTTATAAGGATAGTCCACTTGAACAAGTAGGATTCTTTTCATTACATTAGTAGAAAGTCATAGTAAGGATTGTTCTCAATAAAAATTGGATGACCACCTTCTTGAAGGAAAATTAGTCACAAGCAATCAGTAATAGGACTAACCCTTCAAAGTGTGAGAGAATCTATCCTACTTTGACAAATGCTAGACTTCACGTGAAAACCATTCAATAAGTATAAAAAGTAGGAGATTTTTATAGAAATACACAAAATCTAAAATTTTACACTAAAATGGAACCTATGGGTTTAATAATTCTTGACATTAAATTTGATTCTGTGTGTTGAAGAAATCTAGGATGATTGAGTTCCAACCATAGTTCCATATGTGGTGAGGGCACATATGTATTGTCTCAACATGTTATTCATCCATAACGTACCCAATGTGTGTGAAAGAATTACTTGATATTGATTAATTGGATATGATCAAGGAATTTCTATTGAAATTTGGCTTTTTACCATAATTTTTCCTACCTTTAAAATTTCCCTAGCAAACCACTTTAAGCCTTTAAACCTATTTCTTCGATAAAAACTACTTTATTTAGCAAAATTCCCTTTTGTTCACGAGGCCCTGCATTCATTTGATCCAAATAGGCTTTAATGAACTTATAGTGATACATGCCTTCTAAAGAAAAGGAAAAACATAAAGGGGGGAGGGAAAGCATTATTCTTTTGTGGTAGATTAATAGAAAAATTAGGCAATGGAAGTAAAAATGATTATAAAGTATAGGAACATGATGTCTTAAAGTGCTTAGGGATAGTAGTCACTATTTACCAAATAGCCCCAACCTAAACCTTAGCCAACATTACAACCTATTAAGTCTTTTAATCCTATAATTACATGCCTTGTTTGATTGAGTAATACACTTGGGGAAAGATTATAGTATATGGCTTGTATTGAGAATTTCTATGGAGCATGAAAGTTTGTCTTGATTAAATGTGTCCCTTATGCAAATTGTATAATATGGGCATTACGGAACTTACTTAAATGTGAGGGGACATATTGGTGAGAACTTGGTTGATTAATGAAGTCAATGTCATAATACAATCAAAATGTCCCTAAATTTATATAACGAGTATGTTTTAGAAGTGTGTGGTTTCATTTAAAGGTCCCATTGTGATGAAAGCATGTTTAATTGAAAGGATTGTTGTTCATGATTAAAATATTCAACATTGTTAAGTGTGAATAGTAGAACTCATCTAGTATTGTTAAGGCCTTGAAAGTGATTGCATGAACTGTACTTTTTGAGGACAGACAAGGCTTTAAGTGTGAGATGGTGATCTTGGGAATATTTATACACCAAAATGTCATTTGTTCCCATAGTTTAACCATGTTTTGGGAAGAAATATATATTTCCCTTATGTGTTTCATGATATTTTGCTTAGGTGTACTATTTCATAGGATTAGCATGCTTTGGGTAAAATGTGGCTTCAATTAAACCAAAAGGATGAAAAAAACATGAGTCATTGAATATTTTAAGTTGAAGGAGTTTTTGCCGTACACTACACTGTACAACAAATAAAACATTCCCTAGAAATAAGATATATGTCATGGAATTATTATTGGAGAGCACTAGAATAACCTAACAATGGGTTGTGCACCGCCAAGCTCATTCCCTAGGAATATGAGACGCACCATACACCCTCTTTATCAAGGAAAACATGTTTTAATTGAAAAGTTATTCTAAGGGCAACTAGATAATTTCATGAGGGTTATATAAATACCCATAGGACAATTTGTAAAACAACACCTATCTTTCAGAGAAAAAAGAGCAAAAAGATCCATGATAATCCTAAGGTTTATTATTTTACTCTTTTTCTTAGTTGTTTCCATGAACATTAAGCTTTTAATCATGAATTCAACTATGTGTTGCAAAAACCCCATGTTCTGGGGTTACAACTATATAAATGAATGCACAATATTATTTTTGATTGACAAATTTTACATCTCTATTTCTAATTTTAGGGTTTAAACCTTGATTATAGAGTGTTCATCCTCTAGCCCTCTATCTATACTAGCTCTATAACTACATCTTTGCCCAATCCCAAATGCACCCCAACAATTGTGCCAAACCCTTATCGTAGACCATTCAAACACACAAGTGCATGGGTCTAATAAATATTATAGCTACTCTATCAAGTCGGTTATTGTACCCAAGGACTGAAGTATTTAACCTATTATTTAATTTGAGCAACTACTGCATTTTGTGAAATAGTGTGAGTAATCCATAAGAGTTTGATTTGGATTTTTTTAAACTATTTCTGAAAACACAAGAATAAAATATAATTTAGAGTAGTAGTATTTGGCAATATTCCAGGATCACGACATTATCCACAATCATGCATAATACTATAATTGTTTTCACAAACTTCACTTCTCTAACGGCCAATTTGGGGGTTTAAACTATGATTTGGGAGTGTCCATCAACTAATCCTCTCTCCTTCCTAGACTTACCACTATATCTTTCCGCGGGGATGTGAGGAACTAGCCCAAATACATTATAGTTATCTTTCCTAGAAAAAAACTAAAGCAAACTAGGTACAGACCTGTCCTAGTAGAAAATTACCCTTAACTTAATAAAGGTGTGATCTCACTCTCTATGTTTTTGTCCTTCCCCTAAGAATCCTTGTCCAGTTCATTTTGATAGTACATATATATCTTAATGGTCAAGAAATATTAAAATGCTATGTCAAAAATATAAGAACAATTGATTGAGAAGTAAAATAATCAATAAAAATTAATAATAAGCATTCATGTATCTAGTCGTAACCCCAAAACAAAGATTTATTGGCCACACAATATTGGATTAAGGATTAGAAGATTGATATTAATGAAACAATTATGGAAAAGAGTAAAAGAATAAACTCTAGAGTCTCGTGGATACTTGTGCTCTTTTTCCTATGAAAATAATAAGCAGTGGTGTACATCTCATCATTTTCATATTCTTATAAAACTTGTGAAACCCCCATGGCCCTTGAATAACTCTTCAAAAAAAATTTACGGATGAAGATGGTGTGATGCACACTTCCCATTTCTAGGGAATGATCTGCGTGGTGTACAACTTATCATGGGGTCCTACCAGTGTCCTCTAGCAAATGCTCCATGATACACAACACATTTATAAGGTTGTGCGAAGCACAATGTAGTGCATCTCTATAATTTTTTAGCTTTACATGTTCACTTTGGCTCATGGTTTCTTCATCATTTTTGTTTAGTTCAAGCTGCATCTTACCTGAAATGTGCTAATCTTATGAATTAGTCCACCTACTCAAAATATCACATAATACATAAGAAAAACAAATTTGTTCTAAAAAGTTGGATAAACTATATGTAAAAAGTTTTGTCGGCTGTATAAATACTCCCTAGATCTCCACCTTATGCTTAAATTCTTATTTTTCCTTGAATAATTTAGTTTGTAGTTTCACTATTGAAGCCTTAATGACACTAGATGCATTCAACTATATCTACTTAACAATGCTAAACTATTTAATCATGATGAACAATCCTTTTAATTAAGCATGATTAAGTCACAAAATGTAATACCCTTGAGATATTTCAATATTTTGTAACTTTCTTGTACCTACATTGTCTCTTGAACTGCACCAAGTTGTTAACAACTTATTGGGACCGTTAGGTTGGATCCCTGTCAATTGTTGTAGTTAATTCCTTTATAGTTATAGCTTCGTAGGGGCTTACTCAGTTATTTTGATCCCGAATGTCTTTGTCATCGACTCCATTGAGTCTAAAATATTGATCAAACAAAGTTTTATATACGGACTGTCGAAATTTGACTATGTTTATATTCTGTGTGAATTTTAAAGAAATTTCAAAAAAAAATCTTACAGGGTGGAACTGCGAGGACCGATTATCTGCCAGGGGACTAATAAATCGAAGGCTGATAAATTAGCATCCTCTCTCAGGGATCGATTACTTCCAAGGGACTGATAAATCAGCAAAATAACTAATTTATCGGTCAGTTGATGGTCCTATATAGAGTCATCTTCTACGTGATTTCTCACTTTTCCTTTAAGGTTCAAAGTTTCTCTTGGATTTCTAGTGTATTAGTAGATTCTGAAGGTGTTTAGTCAAGTTAATCCGTAGAAACTCATTAGTAGCTTTTGAAGGTGGTTCTATGATGATTTTTACCAGGTAAGTCTTTGTTTTTGTTATTTTATATACTTTTTGGACCTATATCTTCCATTTCTACCATTAAATTGATCCCTATTTTGTACCATATAATGTATGAGCTGTGTTGTATCTATTGGTATAAAATTTCCTTTTTTTCGAACCGTTATGGTTTATGGACCTAATTTTAGTTTTGATTTTGCCACCGCTATTATTATTAATGTGGTCCTATTTTACTTGTATTTTCATGTAGGCCATATTTTTCTTGCCTTGTGTGATTATGAGCTTCGTATATGATTTTTGGATATTAGGCATGCTTCTCGAGGAAATCACGTTAATCCAGATAGACTACGATGTACTTTTTTAGACTGGGTATTATAATATTATTTGTATGGTAAAGCACTAGCTCAGGGATAAGATTACAAGTCGAGCCCCAATATGCTTATTTTACTGGGTTATGACCAATTTAACTAGCATGTAGCTTAACTACATACCCTGGGAAAATATCACCTTACCCACATTTTAAAAGCCAACTCTAGAACATAGTGGGCTTGGGCGAGGAGTTGACTGTTGATGTTTATTGTTATATGCTGACTCTGGACCATAGTAAGGTTGGGGAGGGGATTACTAGTGATTAGAGCTTAGTACCTATCCCCTGATTTAGGTTGGTGGCTATAGAGACAATCTTAGTATGCTTTTTATTCTCTGTTTTACCTGAGATATATGTGTTATTAGGTCATATGTGGCCCTTCAGGCCATAGATAGTCATGTACATCTTGATGGATAGTTAGATACCTCATATGATGACATCGTACCTACCGGAATATAGCTTTATTGGGTCGTTCGTAGCCTCGGTGTAATGATATCATGCCCCATCCCGGTGTGAGACTGAGAGCAAGTTGTATCTGACAAAGCTATGATTCTTTATGTTCTCACATATATGGGTGTGTATTTTTTCCTTAGAGGGCGCCCTCTAGGATGTTGTGGCTTCTTTGATGCTATTACTCATTGTTCGGGATCTTCTATAGGCTAGTAGAGAATATACCTAATGACTAGGGTTTGATAATCATCCTATGGATTTCCAGTTAGCAGTCCCAGAACCATTTAGCTTAGTTTTGACTCTATATTGGGAGTATGCACTAAATGTTTTAAAAGGTAATTGGATTTTTACAAAGTAATAACCAGAAAATAATTTCATATAGACTTATATCTTCCATGACTGCACTTAGGAGCAGTATATAGCTATTTTCTTTCATCATTTGAGACTATTTTCTCGCTATCACTATTATTTTATGGACATTGCTTACACGGCAAGAGTTGGGTCTTATCGAGTTTGGGTTTTGCCTACATGGATAGACTTGAATTTTCACTGAGATATGACATACAGGCTAAGACCAAGTTTTGGGCAGTCTTGCCTTGATGGTTGTACTACAAGTGGGCTTGTTATGAGGTTTTACATGTGAGTTCGAGTCTCTTCACTAGCCCTACTAACCTGGGTCATTATGTTTAGGTTATGATACACAGCCCAGGGAGGGGTATACCGGGGAGTATTGGTATATGGTTCCATTCCTCCATAGATCCCTTAATATTCGGGAATACCCCAGAGAGGGAGTATGCCAGAACATATTTTCTTTTCCATTACACCTTTATATTGCTTCTTTACATGTTGATTTGTACCCTTCAGGACTTATGGGGGGTAACTTTTGGATTATTTGGTCTCCTGGTTGTACCTACCGATAGAATGGGATGCCAACCGAGTTTGTTTTCCCGCAGACTTTGTTTGTTCCTTTCTATATCTGACTAGTACTATCCATGCACTTATAGTAGTTGCTAAAGTTTAGCCTGATTATGGTTTTGCACTTTCTTATTGGTCTTTCCTTGTGTTGATAATGTTAGAGCTCTAGGTATGTGTCACATTTGGTCATGAGTTTCTTTTGGCCCAGGTTTTATGGGTAACCCTCATGTATACTTGTTCGCTTGTACTGCACCACTAGTAGTTTATTCTTGGCTACACTTACTAGCTATTATTGTAGCTATATTGTTTCTTTTTTACATTGTGTGCCACTGTCCTCTTTTATATTGATCCCTCTTTACCTTGCTTATGCTGACTTATGCCCACTTGGCCTATGATGCATATTGTGTACCCATTGTGTTTGGTATTCATGCTACACTTCTATATCTTTTTATGATACAGATCCTAGTATGAGCCAGTAAAGCGGAGAAAATCGTACGAGATAGCTGGTGAGCCTCCAAGAGATTTTGACGGGAAGTTTGTGTCCTTGTTGATCGGTGTTCCTTTTGGTACTAGAGTTATCCTAGTTGGGTCTTAAATAGTTCTTTTGTAGTTTTTCTCATTATGGGTTGTATTTTGGAACTTTCTGCATATTGATGCTCTACAACCATTATACCAGATTTTGAGAGTTTTGCTTAGTTGTGTGTTTCATGTCCTATCTTTACTTTTCCTCTTTATCTCCTTCTTTATTTTCTTTTGGGTTCTTCCTACTAATCCAGCGCTATTTGCTCTGGTCCAGGGTTATACTTTTTTGAAGGTGAGATAGATGCCATCACAACTCAAGTTCGAATCATGACAGAGTGGTATCAGAGCTCTATATTAATGGGTATTTTTGTATGAAGGAGCAGGAGTATAGTAGAGTTCTGTGGAATGATACGTAGACGTCCGTATCCTATCTTTGGGAGGCTATATGCCTCTTTTATAAGTTTGATTCTTGTTGAATCATTTGTGTGCGGTTTCCACTGGTTTGTTAGTCACTCATCTTACTTATATTCTTCCATAGATGTTTTGTACATAGTCAACACCTAGAGGTAATGATACTCCCACACCTCCACATAGAGCTCTAATTAGGGGCCGGGGTAGAACTAGAGCTCGTGGGCGAGTCTGGGCTATAGTTGAGTGGGATGATCCTTCACCCACAGGTCTACCTCCACCACAAATATAACTGTCTTTGGATGATGCAATTAGGAATATTTAGTAGCATATGATTACTATGTTCTATTTGGCACCCACTGATAAGGGTCATACTTCAGCCTATGGAGTGACACAAGGTGACCTGGCTCCTCATGTTTAGCCACTACCAGTTGCAACCGCATTCCATCCTCTAAAACCTATTCTATAGGTACTACCCATTTAGCCACCTGCCTAGCCTCAACCTACAATTTCTATTATGACTTCCGAGGACCTGAAGGTGCATAATTATTTAATGCTTATGGGGCCTCCAAGATTTTTTTGTGATTCCAGACAGGATCCGTATGAGTTCATTGTAGAATGCAAGGAGAGGTTGCAAAGTTTTGTCTTGACAGAGACCCATGATTTGATTTGGTATTAGTTAGAAGATCAAGCTAAGGCCTGGTGGAGGTCATATAGAGGGAGTAGACAAGCAGGGTTTGTACCTATGGCATTTATGGAAGCCTTCATGGCTCTGTATGTTCTTCAGAGTGCTTGCGATGAACTAAAAGACTAGTTTTCTGACTTGTGGAAGGTATCAATGATGGTTTTTAAGTACAAGGCTCAATTCACATAGTTTTCCAGGCATGGGGCCATTAGTATACCCACAGATGCTGAGAGGATTTACTGCTTTGTAGCTAGATTAAGACCTGAGATACAGGAAGATGTTGAGTTATTACTTGCTCAGGGTAGCCCATTTTAGAATTGATTGATCATACTAGTAGCATCGAGAGACATCATTGCTTGGACTAAGTGGTCAGCGATAAAAGACATCGCTTCCAGGGTGATTTTAGTGTGTCACAGATCCCCGAGGCATGGTATGACTAACGTGCACCTCAGTAGCAGCAGACAAAAAAATGGCATCAAGAACAGCCTAGTTAGCTAGTTCAGGCCTCCTTACCATCAACTAGTGGCGATCATAGTAGCCAGCCCATTAGGGTTGTATCTACTAGGGTTCAGAGCCGTGATGCTGGTTGAGGCAAAGGTTTTGGTTGCTATGAGTGCAGTGAGATAGTCACTATTCTAGAGGGTGTCTGCGACGTAGGGCCATGCAGTACATAGCTCAGGTCGTAGAGCCTCTATAGGAAGTACGGTGACCATCTAGAGGTAGTTAGTCGGTGATTCGAAGTGGTCCGAATAGGGGCCATAGAGGCAAAGGAAGGGACAGAGGAGGAGGTTAGTAGAGTTCTAGGAACCTTCAATTTGATGTTGTACCTAATAGAGCCCGAACAGAGGCTTCTGATGCAGTAGTTACAGATACGTTATTTGTTTGTCACCATCTAACCTTGGTATTATTTGACCTTGTTTCTACATATTCTTATGTGTCTGTGTACTTTACGCCCTATTTGGGTGTTTTGTGTAAGCCTTTACATGTTCTCATGAGTGTGGGTATTCCTATAGATGAGCCTATTATGGTGGATCGAATTCACCAAGCTTGTGTTCTAACTGTATGGAGGTTTGACACTCGGGATGGTCTTATGGCTTTATACATGGTTGATTTTAATGGGATTCTGGGCATGGATTGGTTACTACCGATGGTCCTGGATTATTTTTCAAATATCATCACTTTGTCTATACTCGATGTGTCTTTGGTGGTGTGACGGGATCCTATTAGCGACTTTCTAGTGCAAGTGGTATCCAGTATGTAGGCTAGTAGAATCTTAGTGAGGGGTTGTACTTCTTACTTAGCATATATTCATGATGTTAGTTTTGATCCTCCTTTCCATGAGCCTATGCCCGTTATTAGAGAATTCCTTATTGTTTTCCTTAAAGAGTTGACTAGTCTCCCACCTGAGCGCGTTGTCAATTTTTCTATAGAGGTTGTGAAGGGCACTATACTTATTTCTAGTGCACCTTAGCGGGGATTAAAATATGAAGAATAATACCCATATTGAAATTAGCGAACAGGGTCGGAAAAAGGGCCCTAAAAAAAGCCTTTGGGCCTTATAGCCTGGAAAAATAAATTAAAGATACTGGCATGAAGCCCTCAGCTCGGTGAACTCATGTAAAAAATTGAGTTTCAAAAGTTGAAGTAATGAGGGATAAATCATGTTTTAAACTAAAGAAATCAAACTTTTGCATAATGTTAAAAGAGACAGAAAGAATAATAAATACTCAGGGAAAACATATGCCATGAACTCATACCGCCTCACACAAAACTCCCCACCAATTATCCCATAACACAATGATCAAAACCAAGCTCAAAGGTGCAGCTATGTAGTTTTTAACCGAAAGGAAAATGTTCTGAAATGAGGTAGATGACCCCTTTAAATTAGTCGCATGGCCACTACTATTCCCCCTTTGTTTGATGAAAAGACCTTGTAATGAACATCATGGTTATTTAGGATAAAAATGCGACATTTTGTATTCTAAAACATTTCAGTAGATTCCCCAAGTCATTAATGACTTTCTGGAACTAATAGTTCGGATCCCTGGCGACTCGGTTGAGAAATATCTCAAATTGCCTATTTTAGAGCCTAAAACTAAGTACTCATTAACTAGAGTCAACTTTCCTTCAAGATGAGCTCATAATTAAATTTCGACAGTTCTGTTAGCTTCGGAATGCCAAACAAAGTGAAAATTGACCTTAAGTTTGTCTTTTGGAGTTCTTGTTTTCAATTTATGCTAATTTATGGATTTTAGTTAAGTTTATAGCCTAAAGTGGAGCTTGGCTAGTTATTTAGTGTTCGGAGTGTCGGATCAAAAGTCTGATGATTCCATCAGCTCCAGAATGATGAAATTAGGCTACGAAGAGTGTTGGTTTTTCTGGTAGTATGCACATTGTGATTTTGAGTACCTTGGTGGAGAAGTGCGTTTTTGGCTCTCTTTGATTTGAGGGGTCCTTTTTCTTAAATGACCTCGGACGGCTATTTTGACAATTCCATTGGATCTAAAATATTGTTTTCATGCTATTTACATATCTGGTTTCTCAAATTTTGGGTCCGAATGCATTTCAAGTGGTGATTCGTAGAATATTCCTTCCCTTAGTGTTGCTGTCAAAACCTACAACTGGTGCAGGATAACTTTTTCTTCACGTTCACGACCTGAGCCTTGTGATCACGATTCATTGGTCCATGACTCTATGAGATTTTGAACATCTCACGCAGTCGTGATGAATAAGATAATAATCCTATGTGATCACGAGTAACTCACGCGATCGCGATGACTAACCCCTCCCCCCCGTACCTTACGCCATTTCTAGGTAAAGGCACCGATCATGATGAATATTGTACCTGGCAGTATATAATTTCCTGTACGACCCCAATTTCTTATTTCCAAAAACATATTCTATTTCCACTCATTTTTTAGAGAAAACTTTTTTCCCAAAGACCATTCCAAGGCTAGGGAAAATCTTCTCAGCATTGTTCTTCGATTCTTCCATGTCTTTGGGTAAGTTTTCTTCCCTTTTTATTCTTGAAATTCATGATTTTTACCATTAATGGATCCAAGAGTTGAAATTGATAAAATCATGCCCTAGTCCATATATTTTTGAGTAATTCTTTGTTAACTGAGTATACATTGCTCCTAGTATCAATTATGCACTGAAATTCCATCATTAAATCCATAAAGATTGAACCTTTGACCCTATTAGGTTCAAATATTTCCAGGCTATTTTGAAGCCCTTCCCAAACTTGAATTGTTCTTAATTTTAGAGCACGGGTTCCTAAAAACATTGGGGACCCCATAGTGAAGTGTATTTTCAATCTCGGCGAGAGGCCCAGTAAGCCCATGTTAGGCCTGATTTTAGGGTCAGTCCGAAACTTAGCATAAAATACATCATTAGACTCATATTAACATATAGAATATTTTGATGCATGTTTCAAATAATTCAAAGACTGTTTGATGTTAGTCGGAGTAAGATTCATTAATTTGCAATGCATTATCATCGGATGACAGGTAGGCTCTGTGGGGCTATCTCTTGGCATATAACTTTAATAATTGATCTATATAGAATCTGTGGGTTGGGTAGCTAGGTGGATATAGTGATCCTTTACCGCTCTTTTATTCATTCCATGTCGGTATTTATAATTTAGCATTCGATTGATATGATGCCAGTGACTTAGAGATTAACCAGAGATACCTATGCAGGGCATAGGATGTTGATATTACATGATCATATTTGATTTATATATATATATATATATATATTTACTTGTTTATATGTTGTGTATTAATGACATAAGAGGTTAAGCCTATGGCTTCGATGAGAGTGATCACCATATGATTTTTGTGCCACTGAGGCTAAAGACAGATTTTGTAATCATTATGAATAACAAAAGAAGTTGAGGAAGTGGAATATTTAATAATAATACCAGTATTTTTTATTATTTTAGACTTGATGTGTATCGAGCACCCCAATAATACTACTATTTTTACTTGTTTTTTCCCAGGCTTTACACCCTGGCACCGACAATACCATTTGACTAATTAATACTAGCACTTGAGTCTGGCCCAAAATTGGAATGAGTACAGCTGCTGGGACTTGAGTCCGTCTTCGTACGACAGGTAGTACAGCGTTCGATATCTATGACATTACTAGTTTAGATACATAAGACCCAATGTATTAAGGATATTGGCGATACGATAATTTACAAGTGTTATATGCCTTGACTTGCCTAGTAGGACTTTGATGATGTTATTGATATAAGGCACGATATGCCGCACTGGAGACCCTTGAGGTTTTTATGGACTTGGGATGTGAGTTTATGATAACATTAGAATTTTACATGGTGATGCACCCCTATGGACCTACCTCTGAGCTTGCATGCGACATGGAAAAGGGGCTATATAGATTACGGGGATATAAATATATGCCGTGAACTAGTACTTCCTGCTAGACCTACCAGTACCGGAGGAGATGAGTACACAGAACTGGTTACTTATGTATTATGTTATTTTCGGTACTTTTTTTATTCAGTATAACCTGGCTGAGATGTAAGCCCTACAGTGAGTGTGTTCTTGTGATGTACGCTGCACTTCCTTTTAGGGACTTGATCATAGGCAGTTTAACCGGCCGAAAAGCCACATAACTCGTAGTAATTGAATTTGTTTTGAGAATAATTGTATAATATATGATGGTTTCGTAGTTAGTATGTGGAAATACTTCTAACTAATGTGATTAGCATCTTTTTCAGGAAATTATGAGAATATAGAAGAAAACAAGTGAAGAAAAGGCAAAGTAAAGAAGTAAAGAAGAATTTTCAGCAAAAATGTACTGATCACGAAAGGGATCACGTCGTGATTTTTATCGTGATCCAGCTTAACTAGCATCAGCTGGGATTGTTTTAAATGGGCTTATTTAGGGTAATTTAGTCTTTTTACCAACAAAGACAGAAACCCTTAAGAGGCATTTTTGAGGCATAATAAAGGAATTAGACTTGGGGAGACAAGGAGGCTA
Organism: Withania somnifera; assembly: GCA_039654485.1. Lineage (NCBI taxonomy): Eukaryota > Viridiplantae > Streptophyta > Magnoliopsida > Solanales > Solanaceae > Withania > Withania somnifera. The sequence continues at coordinate 14,997 of JBDJHY010569656.1, forward strand.
TCACCAAGGAAAGACGGAAACCCTAGGAAGAATTCACTACTCTTTCATCAAGAGTAAAGATTAATCATACATTTATCTTACGGTATTTATTAATTATGAACTCCTTGATATTTGTAAATCATACGGGCAAAAAACCCTTGTTCTAGGGCTTAATGTTCACACACCACAGATGAATTATAATTAATGTATTGTTATTTTATTAAGATAAAATTGATTGTTCTTCTATTTTATTATAATTGCATTTCTAATTGCTGGCCACTTTTAGAAGCAGTCTTATGCTTGTTATGTTATTGATCCGATAACCGTGTGAGTGAACTGGAATAGAAGGAGTGCGTTTATATTACCAACCTTAATCCTAGGAAAGTAATATAACTAGCTTAACTATGACATGATCGTGTACGTAGTTTCTTCACTTGGGTAACTTAGGGAAGATAGCTTAATGCTGTTATGATAATCAAACAACACTCTAGATCTAGCGTAGTGGTTACTTGATTAATTAGGTGGCTAATGGACGATCCATCCTTAGTTATATTAATAACCCCTAACTTAACAATCTAGGGACAATTCTCTTTACTTAATTAAAATTCAGATATGTGTGTGTGAGTAATTCATAGCCCTAGAACCTTTACAATTCTTCAAGTTACATATTAGTGTTTTGCATCTTAATTTCTAGTTCTTATTTCAAGTTAGTTTTAATTAAATTAATATACCCTGTTAAAAAGTCTTAAACGATATTTTCAATCTAAATCCTTCCGTAGCTTTGTCAAGAGTATCAATTATATATAAGTCCATGAGGGTTCGAAAATCCGGCTCACAAGAGCCACTATATTACTTGTACGATCGCGTACACTTGCGTGTGCATTTGGACTCAACAACTTTTTGGTGCCATTGTTGGGGACTTGGAAATTGATTCACTTAGGAGTTATTTGAGTGATTTAGTTTGTTTATTGCAAAAGATTTAACTACTTGATCTTAGTCTTTCCATTACATTGTAGGTACCATTACAGGTAATCTGGCTCGAGACAGAAACTTCACAGAACCATTAGCGGAACCTGAATGTTTCCTCCATTCATAGCGAAGAGCAAGATTATTTCCTCTGTCAAGTTCTAACGTCTCGCTGGATCCACCAATCATAATCGTACCTACCGTGATGGAAGCACCAAGATATGTGCGATATGGCTATTCTGAAAGCCACCAATGCTACCTCAGCTATCCAAAAGCCCGCTCTGGGAGGTAAATTCGAGCTTAAGCAAAATATTGTGCAATTGTTGCACACTAGCGAGCAATTCACTGGTCTCCCACATGAAGATATGCAACAACATATTCAGAATTTCATTGAGATTAGTGATACTTATATTCCTATAAGAGTTTCATCAAACTATGTGAGACTCACACTATTTCCCTTCTCATTATTGGGGGAAGCCAAGAGGTGGTTATCTGTAGAATTACCCAACTCTATTCATACCTGGGTGGAATTAGCAAGGAAGTTCTTGATTCGGATTTTTCCATCTGGAAAGACAGCGAGGCTACGAAGCGAAATTCTAATCTTCAGGCAGAATTCTGTAGAGAACTTTTATCAAGCGTGGGAAAGATTTAAAATATTACTACGAAATTTCCCACATCACTAACAGTCAAACAAAGTGTTGTTGTACATATTTATTGAGGAATTAGA
>JBDJHY010569766.1:0-16666 GCA_039654485.1 Withania somnifera
TTAGTTTTAATTAAATTAACATAATCGTTTGAATTCTTACTCGATATTTTGGATCTAAATCATTATGTAGCTTTTTCAATGGAATCAATTATATATAAATCCTTGAGGGTTCGACAATCCGGCTCGCAAGAGCCACTATATTACTTGTACAATCGCGTACACTTGCGTGTCAGTTTGGATGCAACAGTCATTATTATTAATCAAATTCTAAGATGCAAATGATACCTACTTAGGCTATTTATAGTGCTAAGTTAATTATTGCAAAATAGGCTTCATGGGTTTAAGCAGTAAGCTAAAATTGGATGGGAAATGGAATTATCCTGCTAGGTAGAAAAGTGGGGCAAAGGCCCTACTAGCAGTCTGTAGGAAGATGATTTGCCTAACCCTTTTTTCCGAAAGAGTCACCAAAATAGTGGAGTATGGTTTGGGATACCCCATTGGGTTAATCGTCCTGACCCAGACGGTTCGCCTCTTTGGCCGTCTACTACCACTTAGCCAGGATCTCTGTTGTTTCTCATTCCCATATCCTCTTTGGTCCTTATTGTGTCCTCCCAAGCTATCCTCAATATGAAAGTATGTCCTTCTATCTTTAAGAAACCATCCAAAGTATCCTTGTGCATGAGTAAGCCTTGTAGTTTTTGGAGTTCCTTGTCTTGGCTTCGTGTGAAGGGCCTTGTAGCTTGAATGGAGGTGGGGATATTCATATCAAATCTTGGTGTGAAGTGTACTAATACATAGAGGAAATTATAAGAACAACCAATCGGTGACAGAATAAGTCGACACGTTGATGCAATATCAAACACGGAGAGGAACGGTCAACACGACATGTATCTCACTATCACCATGAATGCCAAACTCCTTAAAAACAATAGGAACCTGGAGACTCTCGTGGATAATACCAACTTGACCATACCCTATTATAAAAAGATTTTTCCATTTATCAATTTTTACCAAGGTGCCCCATAGGATCAATGTGATAGAACCACCACTACGAATCAATTACGGGCATGTAGAATAATGTCATAAATGGGGAAAACCCACAAAGAATTCATAATCCCAAGGAAGATCATGAATGTTGAGGCAAGATCAAGAATGTTGACGCAAATCAGAACCATGTTAAAATCATATCATAAGCACCCGAAATGAATAACTTTACCTCTGATAGCGCAAACCAGAATACCCGACACTACCCCAGTCAACCAAACAACAAGTAAGACCTGATACAATGACCAACCTCACCCACACAAAGTACCCCAAACAAGTCTAGAATCCCTAAAGTGAACCCAACCAGACAAAATAGTCGTCATACTAGCAAACTCTCAAGGAAACAAAACAATGCACCGATAATTAACTACTAGGGTTCCTTCTTACCGTACTCAAGGCATCGTATCTATAGAAACCAAAACTAGACCCTTCAAATAACCAACTCTTCCATATATTTGAACTCCCTCTATACGAAATACTTGGTTTGATCACAAATATAATTTCAAACACACCTGATTAATCAAGACCCAACACATTACCCATAGACCACCATATGAAATATAAATACAATGCTAACAAAATATCATGACTTTGGTGACTCTCAATCATACTCCCCAAACCATAGTTATTAAAAAAAATATTTAGGAACACATTCTTCCCTCTATAGCTCCAATTTATAACTTCCTTCTTCTTCCCATTTTAATAAAATAAAATAGAATCAACTGTGGTAATGCTCCCAAACCATCACAAACCTCCGGGTCTAGTACCGCATTAAAGTATATCATATCTCGTAGGATAATTTTACTCCCTCACTATGTACCAATAAATTATCCACCTAGGGTTGGCACATCCAATTCACTGCTAAAAGAACAACTCACCAGGTAACAAATGATAGCTACTAGCAGAAAACCATATGACATGACAAGATCAGAGGTGAAGTATACAAGCTCACAAAAGATTATAGATCCCAAGTCGGTTTCATAAAATAAGTCAAAGACAACAGAGAATAAAACTTATAAAATCCGTGTCAGAAATCTCTGCCTCGGGTCCATTGTTGAGAAAACGCGAAAGACCTAGCACTCAAAGAACCAACCATGCTAGAGTAGCATGAAACATTAAGAGATGTTTCCTAGAGATCTGTAGCCTCTCAAAGATAAGTAACGGACATGTACACACCTATTTGAAAGACTTTACTAAACTTGGTTTATGTACAGTAGGACTTATAAACCTAGGGTTCTAATACCAACTTGTCAAGGCCCAAAACCAGATGTGATGGCACCTACCTTCCAACCTGGTAGGTAGTCTAACTCATAGTGTATAAAGTGCAGAAATCAACTATAAATTTTCACAAAACCAGGTATCAGTAAATATAGCCACTAATAAGGATTTATAAAAATTTTAATAAAAATCGTAAAGTCTTTCGATAATTAAAAATTTTAAGATAAAATGGAAATCTGAGAACTAAGGATGAAATACAACTACCTCTAGAATCTCCAAGAAATAGAAGTTTGAAAAGAAAAGCTCATGACTTATCCATTGTGATACCTGCACAAGAGTGCAGGAGAACAAGCATGAGTATAAAACCATGGTACTTAACAACGTCCTTAGATGGCTAACTATAAAGAGAAAAACCAATTCCTACTTCCCAAGAGAACTGCCACAATACTACAACCTGCAATACAATTTATATACAGTAGTCCAACAATAATTTATACAATGAATAGAAATATCAATTACAATCAACAAGGATAGAGTATCTCGAAACTACCAGCAAAACAGTAATCAAGAATCATCAATAAAGTAGGCACCGTGAGTTCGTTATTTCTCACTTATAGCTTCAAAAGCCATAATTCCTCATAAATTACTCAAAACTCATTCCATTTTGAAACCAACTATGGAATTAAACTTAGTTTAGAATAGTGCAACTAAGAGAAGGGTAAAATGGTTAAAATACATAGAAATTGGAAAAATAACCTTAAGGGTCGTTACAACATCCGCCTCTAAAATCCATATTCATCCTCAAGCATTAGAAAGAAGAAGTACATAATTGGTTAAAAAACCGTGGGTACTGGCTACGTATATCGGTCTCAATCTTCGAAGTAGTCTCCTTGATCGGTCAGTGCCTCCACTGCACCTTCACTGAAGCTATCTCTTTGTACGAACACCTTCTAACCTGTCTATCTAGAATGAAAACTGGATCCTCCTCAAATGATAAATATAGGTCCAAACTCAGTATCCGATTGAACCACATGAGACTCATCAGGCATACACCTCAAAGCATAGAAACATGAAAGATTGGATGAACCTGGGACAAAATAGGTGGAAAAGATAACTTGTAAGCCACCTCCCCCTTCTGCTATAAAATCTCAAAAGGACATAAAGAACGAGGGCTAAGCTTCTATATCTTCCCAAATCACGTCACACTATTCATGGGTAATACTTTCAATCACACTTGATCACCCTGCATGAATTCCAAAGGTCTAACCCTTATATAAAAATAACTCTTCTTCCTAATCTTGACAGAAAGCAGTTGACTCTAAATCAATCTGATTCCCTCCATGGATTCTCATAATAAATCTATACCCCATGACCTCTACTCAGAAGTCTCAAACCATCCAATCACATATTTACATCTCCTAGCATATAATGCCTTAAAAGGAACCATCTGAATACACGAACAATAACTATTGTTATAAGGAATCTCATCAAGTGGTATGAATCGATCCTAGTGATCACCAAAGTCAATGACACATGCTAGAAACATATCCTCTAACACCTGAAGACTGCGCTAAGACTTTCCATCAGGCAGAAGATGAAAATATGTGCACATATCTTTCTGAGTACCTATCTCACGCTGCATAGTACTCTAAAAGTGCCAAGTGAACTGAGTACCTTGATAAGATATAATGGATATAGTGACCCCATGCAACTGAACTATCTAGATAATATAAATTTGAGCAAATTCATGAGCACTGAACTTCACTTTCACCAGAATAAAGTGAGAGGACTTAGTCAATCTATCATAAACACTCAAATGGAGTCAAAACTACCCGATGTGCTAGGCAACCCATTAATAAGGTCCATTGCTATGTGCTCCTAATTTCATTGGGGTATGAGGATCCTCTGTGTTATCCCTCTCTATCTCTGGTGCTCAAACTTCACCTACTTATAGTTCAAGAACCTAGCAACAAAGTCAGCTTTTATATACCTCACCATAAGTAATGCTTACTCACATCGTGATACATCTTTGTCATCCTTAGATAAATGGAATACCTCAGATTATGGGACTCCTACAGTGCCAATCTAACCAAATCACCAAACTTAGGGATAAAAATCCAACCCCTAATCCTAAAACACCCTCAGAATCCAAAAAGACCGCCTTGGTCTTACCCTTCAACACTTTATCTGGAACGTTCCTCAATCGAGCATCATCAAACTGGATTGCACGAATCTGCTCCATCAATAAAGAGCGGGCCTCTATACTAGTAAGAAATCTCCCATCCTCAGAAACCTGCAATCTAACCAGGCTGTTAGCTAGACTGAACATCTCTAGCCAAAGGCCTTTCCTCAACCAAAATATAATCCAAACTACCCATACTCAAGGACTTCTTGCTAAGGGTATCTTTTATCATGTTGGCCTTGCCCAGTGGATACAAGATAGTGATATCTTATTGTTTTAGAAACTCTAACCAATGAGGCTTCCTAACATTAAGATCGTTCTAGATGAAAATATACTGAAGACCCTATGATTGGTAAACAACTCACAATGAACTCCATAAAGATAATTCCTCTATAACTTCAATAAAACACCACCGTAACCAACTAAAATTCATGAGTAGCATAGTTCTTCTCATACACCTCAAACTGCCTCGAAGCGTAAGCCACAACCTTACAATACTGAATTAACACGCCACCCAAGCTAACTCTAGAAGCATCAAAATACATGATAAATCATTTACCCTTCACAGGAAAAGTAAGAATAGGAGAAGAAGTCAATAAGGACTTAAGCTTTTGAAATCTCTCCTCAAACTCATCCGACCACCAAAAAGCCATATTTTTCTTAGACAATTTAGTAAACAACATTAGAATAGAAGAGAAACCCTACACAAACCTCTAGTAGTACCAGTTAAACCCACAAGACTCCAAATCTCAGTCGGCATGGTAGGGCTCACCCAATTACACACAACCACAATCTATGACGAACTAACCATAATACCGTCATAGACACCACGTTCCCCAACAATGCCACAGAACTCAACCAAAACACACACTTTGAAAACTTATCTTATAATTTATTATCTCGCAACCTCTAAAGCACAATCCACAAGTGTCAAACATGATTAGCCTCTGTCTTGGAATACACTAAGATATCATCAATGAAAAGAATGACAAAGGAATATAAATACAGATGAAACACCCCATTCACAAATCCATAAATCCAGAAGGGACATTACTAAGGCCAAAAGACATGACATTGAACTCATAGTGGCCATATCTAGTCCAGAAAGCTGTCTTTGGAATATCCAAAGGTCTAATCATCAACTGGTGTTTGACCTCAAGTAAATCTTAGAAAAGATAAAGGAAACATGAAGCTGGTCAAATAAATCATAATTGCAAAGCAATGGGAACTTTTTATTCACGGTCACTTTTTTCAATTACCCATAGTTAATATATATGTGCATGGAATCATACTTTTTCTTCACAAACAAGACTGTGCACCCCAAGGTGATATACTAGGACTTATGAAACCCTTGATAAGAAAACCCTAAAAATGATTGTTCAACTTCTTCAACTTAGCAGGAGCCATATAGTAAGGGAAAATAGAAATGGGATTAGTTCCCAACTCCAAACCATTGCCAAAATTGATATCTCTTTCATGATAAAGACTAGGAAGGTCAGTAAAAAACACATCAACAAACTCTTTAACCAAAGGAACCTACTCTAAGGAAGGAGAATCAACACTAACATCCCATACAAAGGAAAAATGAAAAACACCCCTTCTCCAACAACCCCGATCCTGAAGGAAAGATATGACTCTACGAGGATACAACCCACATGTACCCTTCTACTCTACCCTCAAAATTCCAGACTTGCATAAGGTAACAATTTTAGCATGGAAATCTAATACATCATGATACGAGGAAAGTAATCCCATGTCCAAAATAACATCAAAATTTACCACATCATGCAAAATTAGGTCTACCCATATATCATACCCAGACAATACAACAAGACGGGATCACCATACTGATCCACTATTAAGGACTTATCACAGGAGTAAACATGTGAAGAGGTATAGCTACTACATCATATCAAAATGCATAACATAGTATGTAGATATATAAAAATGAGTAGCTATTAGATTAAACAATACATATGTAGGTCTATCGCAAATTGGGATGGTATATGTGATCATGGCATTATAAAAATCAACCTTGGGTCTCCTTGGAAAATCATAACATTGTATGCACTTAGCTTTGGTCTAAAATGGAGAATGACCCAAACTTTCTCTTCCTTATGTGCACCTCTACTAAGATGGATACCTTTCCCCTACGGTGCACCCCTTCTTCCCCTAACAGAAGGTATAGGTTCCCTAACTAAAGCATGAGTATACTGGGAAGACTAGGGGTATCTCTTAAGATAAGATGGGGGAACTTCCTCATCAAATGGCTCATATCTCCAAAAGAGTAACAAGATCTAGGGACTGAAGACTGATGAGGTGAAATCTGAGAATTCAAGTGGCCACCTTGTCTTGAAAACTTCTAATAGGACCCATAAAAACTCGGTGCTGGATTGGATGCACTCTAAACCCTCTGGATGGTACCCGAAGTCATTAGGCCTTCCTAAAAGTGTATTTGGCGCATTAAACACCATTATGAAAAGACCCCAGCTCTAGCTGAGGCATTAGAAAACTAGCTAGAAGAACAGGGTCTCTTGCCCCTATTGTCTCCAAAATGGACCCTACGAAGCTACTCAAAACCCCTAGCTACCTCGATTGCACTCTACAAAGTAGCTACCTCAAGCTTAGAGGTAGTGAATACTGAAGAGTAGAGTGAAAAGAACTAGCTTCTTATAAACTTAGCCATCTTCTCCTGATCATCTAGAGATATAGCTAAGGCATATCTATATAGCTCAAAAAATGAAACACATACCCATCCACAGTCATAACCTCCTACCTCATCTCATTAAACTATCGACAGAGATCATCTCTCATTCTATGAGACCCATACCTATCAATAAAAGCTCGAGCAAGTATCTCCCAAGTCATGGTAGGAGATCCAACTGGCTTATTATCAAGTAGGCATCCCACCACTATCTGGCTGACCCCCTAAGCTCTAATAATATATAGTCCACTCTATGAGGCTAAACTAGTCCCACTCTCTGCAATAGCTCATGATATGTAATAAAAGACTCATATGGGTCCTCATCTATCCACCCTGAAATTATGGTGGGTCCATATTACTAAACCATTTATATCTCCTCAATTGGTTGTCACACATCTAGCTATTACTGCATCGGTAGTCCCCATACTTCGAATCTATTACTTATGAAATTTGTGAGAGATCGTTGGTTGTCCCACCTATCCCTGAACCAATGGATATTGTCCCCATGGTACCTAAACCACGAGTGGCTGACCCACCTGAACTGGAACTATAGGTGGCTAGCCCACCAAATCATGAATCACTAGCAAAGACCTCTGCTCTAGGTCTCTAGCCCGACTCTAGTGTGTGAACCCTATGACATACCACCCTGTTCTATGATCTCTAAAACTCCTAAGACTCTAATAAAAGTACCTTGTAATAGCAAAGATGATACATAATTAGGAGGGGTATGCCCTTTATCCCTCTCAATCTTTGGCTCCAGGGAGGCAACTCTAGTCCGATCTCTAACTAGGGATTCTCCCTAGCCCTGCCCCTGGATGTAGCTCTGGCTCGGCTCTACCTCGAGCAATGGGAACTGAAATAGCAGGCTCATCTCTATCAACTATAGCTCTGGTCCTTACCATCTATTGACAGCTCCACATTAGGGATTATCAGATGTAAATCAACCATGCTAGAAAAGAATAAAGCTATGTTTTCCATAGAATTGCGTAGCCTCTTGAGGATAAGTATAGACGTATCCGTACCATTACATGAGAATCTATTAAACTTGTATTATGTACACTATGAAATATGAACCTAATGATCTAATATAACTTGCCACACCCCAAAATTCAGGCCTGATGACACCCACCTTCCTATCCTGGTAGGTCATCCTAACACACAAATAATGTAAAAAAAGCAAAAATGAATGCAAAGTAATACATAAATGAAAATTTAAGTGGGAATCTTCTAATACACCAAAAATTGGTTGCCACTCTACAATGATACTAAATAGTGATTAATACAAAGTTTGATCTAAAGTCTCAACAAGTCTTTCAAAAAAGGTAAAGACACCATAATAATGAAAACAAGACACCAGAGACTGTGATAAAGCAACAACTACCTTTAGATGTCCCGAATTATGCTGCTAGAAATAAGAAGAAGAACTCAAGTATGATCCACTATGGTACCTACACTAAAGTGTAGAAAAGGCTAGTGTGAGCACAAAACAACGGTACTTAGAAGCATTCTCTACTGGTCTAAATATAAAGGACTAGTGACTACTCTTGACTTCCAACCATTCTCCGATACTACAACCTATAATAGTTTATATACATTAGCCTAGCCATACATAAAAAATTAAGATATAGATAAAGATGATTAACCCTCACGTACGACTATTCACCAATCCTACCACATTGGTAATCACCTAAAAATGGTCAATAATATCAATTCTAATCAAGAATCAATAGTAATCTCAATTCATAGTCAGGTATTAGGAATAATCTCAATAATCATCAAGTAGCAAAACATGTTCAGTTTATGATTCAAATACCAAGTGATCTCAAGGCAACACCAATTCTCAAGTAAGTACAAGTCATCAAGTAACAAGAAAATCCACATACGTATCAAATCAATGTAAATAAAATATAATGCGCAAATAACCGTGATGCATGTCTACCACATATGCACACATCCACTACCGATATTGTCACAATCGGGACCAACGAGGGACTAACAAGGTCCATGCACACTTGTTGCCAAAACCTTTATATGAGGTTTAAGTACTTTTATTACCTCAATTATTTTCTTGCTACCGATATCCTCGTAGTTAGGATTCAAATTAATATATTACCTCAATAGTATGCCTATTGCTGAGATCGTCTCAGTCAGGTTTCTAATATCATTCTATTTTTTAAGTAATATGGGATAGTCAATTCCATACACAAATATCAACCATTTGCACATAGTAGAGAAATCGTAGGAGTATGTTGCTCAATTGCAACAAATCACAAGAAGGCTAGTCCATCACAAAAGTAAATAATCATTAAATAACCTAGATTAGTCTAGCTTACACAGTGCTTCAAGAATAATATATTCCAAACAATTGAGTTATTATAAGGTAATTTTTCATTAAATCTTTAACCCAACATATATCAGCCAAGAAATGATATTTCAACTAATTCAAGATATGGAACAAGCTCACGAATCTTGAAATCAAATCATCAAATAATTTCTTTATTTTAAACTCAAGAGTTCAAAATTCCAACAACACCAATGTAATTATCTTCCCCAACTACACATAATCTAGCAATCAATTACTAAACCTATAAAGTGACAAAGGAACCTCAACTTGCCTTAGAAATGAAGAAATATCTCAATCATGAGCATTTAACTTCCTAAGAGCCTCCAAAGGAGTGAAATCTATTTAAAACACAATGCATACAAGAAAACATGAAAATCAATACCTATATTCCGTATCTCGGAGTTTTATACAAAAACTAGCCTCAATAACATAGGGAAAAAACCCCAACTTTATTATGAAAACATGTTACCCATCACTTTGGAAATCTATTTTCACGCCCCAAAAATTGAGTTGTGATGTCATCTACATCACACCAGTCGACATGCCAAAACCCTGGTCCGGAGCAATGAGAACCGTGTCGTTAACCAACCCAATAGAAAGAAAGAAAAGAAAAGATATGAATACAAGGGAAGATAAGGCATACTAAAAGAGGACAACAATATATACAACATGAAGAAACCCCAAAAACCTGGTATCGTGGCTCTAGAACATCCATACAACAAAATATTCAAGTGTAAAACAACCTAAAGGGGAAAAAGTACAAAAGATATCTATACTGAACCAAAAAATAAGGACAACTCATCATCATAAGGTGAACCGGTCTACTTGAACGTCGAGGGCTCACCATATCTCTGAAACTAAGATTAAAACTAGCTCGCATTGTCACATTCTCTCTGATAATTATTGCCGAAATCTGCACTATATAAGGATGCATAAGTGCAATATGAGTAGCAAAACAAGGGTCCTAGTAGGCATCATAGGTTGACCAGGAAAAATCAAAGTATTAATAAAGTAAAGAGCGATCGTAATAACAAAACATGCAAATAACATATAAGTATGGAGAGATAAAAGGAAAAACAACTACTATAGGTAAACACAGATAGAGAAAGGCTACACGATATGAACCTGGAGATCCAACTCAATATCCATGAGTAAATAAGTATAATAAAGTTATAAGGATTCAAAGAATGTAAGTAGTACTAATATCAGATAAGGAACAAATAGAAGTAATGGTGTCAGAAAGATAACAAGTAGAACCCTGTCTGGCATCCCGTACTACTAATAGGAAAAATAATAGGCTAACTAGAAATCAAATCCTACCTAACATCCCATACCGCCGGTAGGCATAAATAGTCGTCAATTAACCCAACAAGACTTCCCATGTAAGCCCGAAGAGTACAATCAAGAGCGAACAATGCAATGTAAGGGAGTGTTGAAAAAGTAAATAAATGTCGATACTCATCCTCGCAAGGATATTCATATAATAGGAGAGACCCATGGGAGATATCTTTGTATACCACTACTCCCTCTATATACCCCCATAGCTATAAATAGAGCTCGATGCGTAGTGACCTAGGATGGAAGGTCTCACGGAGGAATCCCCGTATGACATGCACAAGTAACTCAAATAATCCATATCAGGGAAAATATCAAAGGCCAAGGATACCAAAACTTGGGCTCTACCCATATAGCATATCTCAGAAGAACTCAAGTGACACCATCAAGGTAAATTCTAACACATGGTAAAAGTTCATAAAATAGACTAATAATGTGATAAAGTAGCTCTATACTACCCTATAGTAGTGGAAGGTGTACATAGCACTATATAAAAACTCAATTCCAATTTAGATAAGTTGGTTCTAATTATACTATAGGAAAATAGCTCTATACCATAGAGTGGTTTGGCAAGTGTAAACATAGGTAGGAAAAACCCTTCCAAGTATTAGTCAGCAAAAAAACTAGGTTTTAGTAGCACTATTACCCAAGGAAAACCTGAAATCTAGCTATCCAATCCTAACCACAATAGATGCTCGCAAAAACAAGTCTAAAACATACTAGATCAGCCACTAGGCCACCAGTTAAAACTAAGGGATATCTTGTAAGCTCAACCACTGAATTATTACCCTTCTCAACCATACTAGGATCGAGATTCTTGTGTCAAAATATGTACAAAAGGATTATACATAATCCATATATAGAAGAAGTTGAAAAATAACCGATAGAATGCAAAGACAGATAAAATAATGGCAATGAAGGGAAAACATGCTAGAAAAGCCACTACAAGCTAGCTATTTACAATAATTATACAAAGATAATACCCATTCTAAGAGAGAGTAATACGTATAATACCTGGGTGTCGAGGATGATCTTGAGACACACACCCAATAACTGACGAACTATAAAAGAGTCTGGAAATTGGAAAACTAAAAAATCAAGAATCCGTGCATCAAGATGAGTAAAATGATACCTATATTATTATAAGAATATCTGGTTCAAAATTTTTGCTAAAAATAGGATGGTGGGCCTCAAAGCTTGGAAAATAAAGAATGCACCAATACATAGAGCCCAACCGAGGGTCGTGTGGTAGAAATTTGGGCTCAATTCGATGAAAAATGAAGGAGAAATGAACCCCCAAATTTATGTAAGAATGATTTTGTAATTCAAGAATCAAAAATGAAAATTGGAGGAATTTACTTGATAAAGAGACCAAATAAAGACCAAAACTCTACCATAAAGCTTCCATAAACAAACCCAACATGACCCACTAATTGGTCATCGATTTATTGGCCAAATGGACCAATAAATCGGTCATGCTTGAAGATTATTCGACAACAATTCAAGAAATTTCAAAAAGAGGATCAAATTGTAAAAGGAATCCAATTTCGAGAAACAAAATATGAAAACTCCATGAAAATGATATTACCTACTCAAAAGAATTGATGAAACGACCATATGAGGTTATTTGATCAGATTTGAGGTTGGAGTAGAAGGGATTTACAAAAGACAAGAAAGTTGAGAACCAATTGACCTCCAAAATGAGTCTAGGCACCCCCCGAAGTATACTAATAACCTTACCAGACAAAATTGAAATTCCAGAAATGATGGAAGTGGATTTACAATCCAACACTCCGATCAAAGGTGACCTAGGTCAACTCCTTAACTCCAAATGAGTTGAATTTCAAAACTAGCTCAAAATAAGAAGTAAAAGTCTTGGACATGAACCAACAGTCCTACTAGACCAAAGTCTATATTCTAGAGCTAAAGGAACTGTCAAAATTAGATTCTAAACATGTTAGCTGGTAAATCACTTTCAAGTTCACTATTCTAAAGTTAGAAATTTAAAATAGGTAAACTGAGATAACGAGCTATAGAATTGCCAGGGAGATGATCTACTAGTCCCAGCAAGTCATAAATGACTTGGGATAACTATTGGAACCCTATAAACAAAGAACTAACAAAGAAATATGAAAATGACCCTGAGGGTCGTTACAACATCTACCACTAAAAGGACTTTCATCTGTAAAATTCAAGAAGAATGAAATACCTGAAGGCTCGAATAGATATGGATACCGGGCTCGTATGTCTCTCTCTATCTCCCAGGTGGCTTCCTCGATCGTACAACAATCCCATCAAACCTTCTAAATTGGAATATCCATGGAGCTGAAATGTCTCACATCTCTATCAATAATTGCCTTAGTCTGTTCAACATAAGCGAAATGGTTATCTAACTCAAATGAGTCAGGCAAAGCATATGAGAAGGGTCTAGCACATATCGACAAAGCATAGAGCATGGAAAACTGGATAAACTATAGTTAACTCTGGAGGTAAGGCATATTCATCGGCAATTACACCAAATAATCTCATATGGCTTGATGAACTTATGGAAAAGCTTACCCCTCAAACCAAATCCCATAATGTCCTTCATGGGTGATACTTTCAAGAAAACCATATCACTAACACAAAATTGCATAGGACAAAGTATACAACATGTGTAGCTCTTCTACCTAGTCTATGTTGCCCAAAGCCTACTCTAGAAGACCTTGACCCTCTCACCTGAATCGCAGATACATTATGATATCTAGGGACCTCAAAACTACTAAACCAACCAACACAAAATCTATTATTCCTATCATACGGTGCCTCAAGTGGTGCTATTTGGATGTTGGAATGGTAATCATTATTATAAGAAAACTCTTCTAAGGACAAATGTCCATCCCAACTGCCTTCAAAATAAAATACACGGGCCCATAACATATCCTGAAGTATATGAATATCCCTCTCAAACTTCCCGTCATTTTGAGGAAGAAATGGTGTACTCAAGGGAACCTCAGTGCCTATCTCTATCTGAACCAACCTCTAAAAATTATGAGGTAAATTGCATAAATTGATCAAATAAAATAGAAAATGGCATCCCATGAAGCCTAACCACCTTACGAACATAGAACTCAACTAGTCTTTCCACACCCCATAGCAGGACAGCAGCTGACTTGATCAATCAATCCATAATAAACCAACTACAATCATGGCCACTAGATGTTAGAGAAGGCCTGAAACAAAGTCCATAGTAATTCACTCCCACTTCCACTTAGGAATAGGGATTTTCTACATCTTTCCACCCGATCTCTGGTGCTTGAACTTTACCTAATAATAGTTCAAACATCGAGACATAAAGGACTCCCTTTCTATCTTCATGCCCCACCACCAGTATAGCTTTCTCAAATTATGGTACACCCTCGTGATACCCAGATGGATAAAATATCTAGAGCACTAAGCCACATGTAATAGAGTCTGAATCAAGTGACTAGATCTCAGAATGGCTAGATGGTCATGAACCAATAATAAACCATCAGAATCTATCGTGGCCTAACTAAAATCACCCTGCAGTGCCCTCACTCATATGAACCACATAGAGGTCCTTGTACTGAAGCTGTCAAATCTGATCAAATAAGGATAACCTAGCCTCAACATGGTAAATAATCCGCTCTGGTGTAGAAATATCCAATATTACCAATATATTGGCCAAGGAATAAATGTTCCGAGACAATGGCCTCTTAGAAGCTGAAATAGAAGTTAGGCTACCTATACTCACTGATTTCTAACACAAGCCATCTATAACACATTACCCTTGCCCGGGTAATAAAGGATACTCAAATCAAAATCCTTCAAGGGATCAATCCACCCCAGTTTCCTTAGGTTAAGATCCCTCTAACTTAAGATATACTGCATACTATAATGATTAGTATAAACCTTATAATAGACACCATAAAGATAGTGCCTCCTGATCTTAAGCGTGAAATATATGGCTGCCAACTACAAGTCATGGGTGTGGTAGTTGTACTCATGATCCTTCAAATCCCTCGATGCATAAGATATAACATGACCCTGTTGCATCAAAACAAAAACCAATCCAATACCCAAAGCATCACAGTACACTATATAGAGTTGGCCTTCAACTAGCAAGAAAAGAACTAGGGTGGTAGTCAGGAACTTCTTTAGCCTAAAAAACCTAGGCTCACACTCTTCTGACCACTGGAAGGGCACATCCCTCTACATTAGTCTAGTCAATTAAGTTTTGATAAAAGATAAACTCTAAACAAATCAGAGATAATACCCACCTAACCCAAGGAAACCACAAATCTCTATGATAGTAGTAGGTTGAGGCCAATCACACACCATGACCACCTTGGTCAGATCAATACTAATGCCGATACCTAATACCACATGGCTCAAAAAGGAAACTAACTCAAGCCAAAACTCACACTTTGATATCTTGGCGTAGAGTAGCTTAGTCACTCCTTTTGAATTCATGAGTAAACCAATATGTCATTGATGAATACAATCATAAAAGAGTCTAAATAGGTCTTGAATATGTGAGTCATAAAATCCATAAAGTCCACAAGGGCATAGTCATCCCAATTGAAATCACCAAAAATTCATAATGCTTATACCTCATCTAAAAAGTTATATTTGGGACATCCTCAGCCCAAATACCCAATTGATGGTAGCCAGATCTCAAATCAATCTTAGAAAACACTGTAGAACCCTAGAACTTGTCAAACAAGTCTTCACTATGTGACAGAAGATACCTATTCTTAATAGTCACCCTTTTCAGCTGCCTATAATCAATACATATCTGAAAAGACCCGTCCTTTTGCTAAACAAAACAGTATGAGGGCACCTCATGGCGACATTCTAGGATGGATGAATTCTCTGTCAAGAAAATGCTGCAACTAAATGCTCAACTCCTAAAGATCTGTTGGGCCATACCGTAGGGGGCGATAGAAATGGGCATGATGCTCGGCTCAAGTCAATAGAAAAGTAAATATCACGATCGAGCGGGAGGACAGGTAAATCAGCAGGAAATACATCCACAAACTCACCAACTACTAGTACAGACTCAGGGGAGGGAGAATCAATACTAATGTCTATAACATGGTCTAATGACCCTCTGAGTCATTTTTTTATTTTTGTGATTTTTTTTGGAATTTTAAATTTGAGAGTACGAAATTTGAGAGTAATTCCTCGGGAACATGTTCAAAATTTAAATCTAACACTCCCATTAGCTCTGAAATATGGACTTTAGTCTAGGGAGACTTTTGGCTTGAATCTCGTTGATTTCGGTTGTGTGTTATTTAGTTTGACGGAATAACAACGGGGTCGCATTAATTTTGTATATTAATTATGTTTTGATTTAGTAAATATAAGATATATATTTTTAAGTCCTTTTATGGTATTTCCTATAATTTTGACATCGTTTCTCAAATAATGTAGTCCCACATTTATAATTTTATAAGGAATTATAAAGATATTAATATTTTAAATGGAGATAAAGAGTCTAATTATATTGGAAAGTTTATTATTTAAAAACTAGATTTTATTATAAATATTATTTTATTAATTTTGGTATATTTAAAAGGTTATAATTATTTTATAACGAGTCTATGCAATACCTGAATATGCTTTATTTTAATATTATTTATTATATTATATATATTATATATAATTATAATATAGGAGTGGCGATGGTTTTTCCTTAATATAAAGGAAGAGTACATTAAGTACTCCATCAAAAGGAAATTGAAACAGAAAGAGCAAAAATCAGAAAAGAAAAGAAAGAAAAAGAAAAGAAAAGAAAGGAAAAGAGGAAGAAAAAAAGAAGGATTAAGGTTCTGCATAAGTTTTGATCTGTAGGAACGTGTTTTCATTCTTCTATGGCTAATTTTACCGGGTAATT
>JBDJHY010569980.1:0-16665 GCA_039654485.1 Withania somnifera
GTAAGAAAAGCATTCTAAGGTATCAAAGTCAAGTCTAAAATGAAAGTTGTGGGAGAAATTAATAACGAACTAGGCATCGCTTTACATATGCACACAAATAACAAGGCACAACACTAAACCAAGATCAGGCATAACAAAATCCATAACATGTCCCTTTTTTAACATTACGAACTAGACATATCACAAGAGATCGTATTATTTACTTATTATTATCCCTTATGATGACAATAAACCAATCCTACAAATTGACACGAGTTCAATAAGATTATCAAGGACCTAGTCTAGGAAAGTAAATCTGGTATCAAATCACATTCATGATAAAAACAACAAAAGGTCTTCAAGGGAATTAAAATAAAATAGGAGCAAGCTATACAACAAATTAAAGGAAGGATAGATGATTCGTATGTATTCTTATTCAAAAAATGCACATATTTAATGTAAGAAGAAAGCTAGATCAAAACCAAAGAAAATCAGAGAAATACAAGTCCTTGCTTTATATGGGCCACCCAAGCAGGCACCTAATAAGCTACCACACTAGAAGGGAGGGGTAAACAGTCTCGATAGAGCAGGGGGACTAAACTACTCCCATAACATACCTAAAATCTAAAGGCACCATCTGACGGAGGGAGGTGAAACACAAAAAAAAAGACTCCTAGATAATCGACCCCTGGGTCAGCTAACAAGACAGATTCTCACTTGGTGAGTATATAAGGGACCCCTTTCACTCATCCGAGGTATGCAAGGAATGGCTCAAGGTAAAGGTCGTGGAGCAACAACCCAGAACCCCAA
The DNA here is from genome assembly GCA_039654485.1 of Withania somnifera. Taxonomy (NCBI): domain Eukaryota; kingdom Viridiplantae; phylum Streptophyta; class Magnoliopsida; order Solanales; family Solanaceae; genus Withania; species Withania somnifera. Next base: position 790 of record JBDJHY010569980.1, read on the forward strand.
AAGAAGAAGGCAACCATCCCATGCATGGAACTTTCCAAAATAACCACTAAGCCTCAGAACCACAACATATCTTGGAATCGGCCTACTCAAAAAATATCAAAATCACCCCTTGCATCCACAACTAATCAAGGGAGAATCTCACCCCGAAAGCCTTGCAGTCCTCCACTTCCTCCCCAGTACAACTCCAACAAGGAGGATAAGCTAACCCTCAACTGACAAAAATAGGGAAAGCAACCCTTAAATAACATAAGCAGTGATTCCAGGAGGAATCAAAGAAGGGAGAAAGACTAAGGCCATAATACCTGGCACAGTAGGAGGCTGGGTGCGAAGAAGCACCATACCACTTGAACCCCAAACAATCAAAACAATGTAGATAAAATATAGGAAGCATAACAATAACTTAGCTAAAACTCACCAAAGAGGTCAGGAGGGGGGGTTTACAACCAAAAATCATATTCATCACACTTATTAAAGAACAAAAGATGTATAGATGAATCTGTTGACCGATCAGGACGGGTCCTCTAGAAATAGGGCACCCCTTAACACTTAAGTCAACCCCTCATTAATAAAAACATACATCACTAAACCTATGCCCTGCTTAACATCATACTGAGGTGGAACAAAGACTGATGTTGCAGGCATAAGCATCTACCATAGGAAGTCCTTGGAATATTTCACCCTAGTCCGAAACTTGAAACCATCTTGGAACTCTACCCATTCCTCAAACACTTGCTACTTCATACGTTGGCTTCTAATGCCAGGAACTGAGTGCAAAGAATTACACATCTGACTTTTCCCCTGGCTACTCTTCCCCAGATATCTAACCCCATGCGGAGGCTAGGTTAAGTCTAGTGCTTCAAAACTTTGTATTCTGATGGGGGCAATCTCTGGCGCAACGCCCAATCTTCCCATAAACATAACAACCCTCTAAGCCTTTCTCTTGGTAGGGCGATCGAGAGGCGCCCTATGGACTCATACGCCACCCATCGGGGCCAAACCACCTCTGGCTACTGGCAGACTTCGCAACCTCAACCCTAAAAAAATTTATAACACACTTTCTCCAAAGCCAACACTTGACCCAAGACCTCCCCCAGAATCAATCCTGCAACTACCAAATGCCATAACTATTCGCGAAGTGGAAATACCAACCCTCTGATATAATTATACACCCTATCCTGCTTAGTAGAAAAAACTACAATGGAATATCTGACCATCCTATTTTGCATCGAAGAAGATCCCTGCTAGATACCAATAGCTCTTTCTTCACCAGCATAAGTAGAAGTTTTGCTAATATCCATGAAAGGTCTCTTCCTCACCATTACAAAAGAGAGAAGTCAAGAAAACACTTCCACTAACTGGCACGTGTACTACACACGAGTAGATTTAAGAAAGAGATATTATTCCTATAACACCTTGTAGCCTCCCAGAGATAGGCCACGACCGTCTCTGCACCGATCCGTAAGACTCAACTTATACTTGCTCCATTGTTATAGAAATTGGTGAACCTGAGCTTTGGTACTACTCCTTTATGACCCAAAATTGGATTGTAATTGTGTTTACTACCCTCTAGTAGAATGGTCTTAATCCCTCGGCCTGGAGAAATAACAAATGGGCCAATAACAAATGAAAAATAGTAATAAAAAAGTAAGGAGTAGGATAAAAGAAATATATATACAATGCAAATACAATTACAACACGTCCCTGAACTAGTGATTGTGAAAAAATGGAGCTAACTACATTAGAATATACAAAGGTAATATATGTAACTTCTCAAATGTGAGGTAAATATAAAACTAGTCTACCCTAAACAAGATAAGGAAGAATCCCAAAACATCTGGAGAATAGGCTCATCTTGAATAATGGAGCTAACCTTGATCTATGAAATTACTTGCTCCTCTACTCTGCATGATCACTTCACCACAAAAATGGCACAGAAGTGTAGCATGAGTACTAAAAAAAGGTACCCAGTAGGTATCATTGGTTAACCAGGATCAAATAAAATACAAGTATAGTGAGTAAGTAAAATAGGCCAGAAGAATAGCAAGTAAAAACATTACAGAAAATAAAGCATAGTCATAAGGAAGTGACTAAAAGAAACCTATATAGGTCACGAGCCCACAAAAGTGTACCTGGTATCCAGGTCAATCAACCAATAGGTGGAACAAGTACAACTAGGGGAAAATAAGAATGTAAGCACCATAGGAAAAATTAACAGACAAAATCCAAGGGTGCCCCATCACACCAGTGGATACATACAACACAAAACAACTTTCTATGACTTCCTCCTTAATCCCAACTAGAAAAAAAATATAAAAATGAATGCATGAGGGAGATGGAAAGTAAATATAAACTGTGGCATATCATTCTGGGGGATTCCGCCCCAAATGCACCAATACTGGGGGACTCCAGCTTAAAAGTTCCAATATCGGGGGACTCCACCCATAAAGTGCCACTACCAGTGGACTCCACCCCAAAAATATCAATACCTTTGGATTCAACCCAAAAGCGCCACTACTGGGGGATTCCACCCCAAAAGCATCAATACCTAGGGAGTCCACCCCAAAAGTGTCAATATTGGGATCTGTTTCTTGGAGGACCGCGCCTAAAACTCTAGTACAGGGAAAATACCCCATCAGTACCCATATCGGAGGTATGTGCCTCATCTACACCATACTCAAGGTCTATTCCCTAGTGAACCGCACCTTTAAGCACTGATAATAATAGTCATAAAACCCCAAATTAGTATTCAACACATGCATGATTGCGACATAACAATGATAATAAGAGAAATAAAAGTGATACGGGTCCCGACCCCACCAGTTCTATTCTAAGTAACGATATGTGTATCATCTGTGACTGTTGAAAACCCCTTTTTCTTTTCATGCCCAAAAAATAGCGCCATACCACAAGATGGTCATGGAAATACATATAAGTACAATAAAAATCCCCATTTTATTAGTTGTAAAGTGGAGAAGAACTTCTAGTTTTATTTAGTTAACCTGCAAATATAAAGCCAACAGCGTCCTGGGACATGCTCGTGCTCAATCACCAACCCCCAGAATGTAAAATGCATGAACACAGGTCAATCAATGAAGAAGGGAATGCACTCAAAGTTTAGAGAGGCCAGAAGTGACCAGCTAAGCGCATAACTTGCCTGAGTACTATCAAGTAACCCTGTAAAAATAACACAGCCACACGACCACTCCCAACAGACGAGGCACACTAATTGCAGCGTACAGCTAACAACGGGGCCATACACGGGCCTTGAAAGGTAAACAAGCACAATTAAATTTTAGAAGATTCATGCCAACTACTAATCAAGCCAACCGACTGGATGGAAAAAACTAGCATTCAATAAGAACCTAGTCTAAAATAAAGGAACCTAGCCTACCTAGAAGTAGGAAAAAAGATCCTACAAGTCTCGAGCACAGCTCGAACAACTCCCAAAATCACCCAAAAGAACTTAAAACTAGCAAGTTAAAAATCAGGAATATCAATACCCATATTGCATGAAGCAACTCAGGTCGGAATTGGAACTAAAAACAGGCCCGTAGAGCCTACAGTCCAAAAAAATATACCAAGGCTACCAATACCTAGAGCACTACACGGTGAGCACATGAGACAAAATTAAGGTCAATACAATAAGAAAATAAGGGGGAAATCAGGTTTAAAAAAGAGGGAAAACAAAATATTTTACAGACGCTAAAAAGGATGAGGCAACAAATTTACCTAAAGGAAACTTGATCAACTACAACACACCACCTCTCATGCAACTCCTAGACATAATCCCCAGCTCACAATACTCTAAAACATCTCTATAAGATCTTATTAAGGAATACAAAATGGGGTCAAATATTTTAAAAAAAAGCTGGAACTGATTTATATAAGTGCATGAACTCTTTATTGCGATCACGTTAAAAAGTTAAATAATCACCAACTATCTAGTCTTGACTTATCATGATCATGATGAAAAGATTATTTATAAAGATGCGATCACGTCTAAAATCTCCATAATCGCCCTGAATAGGAAAACCAACACTATACAATCTCTCTCCCAGACTCAGAAATAGATCTGAGCAAGAGGGCCAACAGTACGTGATTGTGTCATCCACCATTCCAATCATGCTGAAAAAATCCCATACCTACTCAATTGTGACCCAAAGCAATGCAATCGCGTACAAAAGAACGTTCCTATAATATGACAACAACCTACTATTTTTCTTTAATATTCCACAACTCCTAAGGGGGTTGAGAATTGAATCAGACACAAATTTCAACAAATCAAATAAGCATAAAGTACGAAAATGACATTAAGGAACTAATAGAATCATTGACAAGACCATTGGAGGTTGTTTGGACGTAAAAGACCCCAATACCAAAACAAACCAAAGGAGGAAATTTTTCAAGACTGGAAACCCTAGGAAATGAACCAATAACCCTACTATCTCAAAATCACCATTCCTTTAATGATAAAATCATTATAATTCTGATCCAACACTCCGATCACCAAGAGACCACACACACTCCAAAATGAGCTTTGGATGAATTTAATTTTCATAAAAGATTCCAAACTCAAAACGAAGATCTGGGGAAACAAACTCAAGCTCCACAAATAAAAGTTGACATTCTGGAAATAAGAAAACTATCAAAATTTGATTTTAAGTGCTATTTTAATATAATTTTTCTCTCAATTTCCATTGTTTCAAAACTAAAACTTAATAATAGGGAAGTCGAGATATTAAGTAAATGAGCTAATAAGACACCAAACTACTGGTCCCAGCAAGTCATAAATAACTTGGTATAGCTATCAGATAACTCTAAACATGAAAAAAGTTAAGAAGTAAGATAAAGACAAAATGGGTCATTAAAGATCCCCAAACCCAAACTTAACAAAAATCAGCGAAAAATTAGCCTCTCACATGGGCCCCTATAATGCTCCCAACGACCCCGAAAAGTGCATCAACGACCCAACTAAAGAAAATCACCATTACTGAGCTTATGGAAGAAACTGTTTTTGATCCAACAACCAATAACAAAAAAAAAATCCTTCATGGCTCTAAAATGAACTCCGGGCTAAACTGGATTTCCACAAAATAGCTACAACTCAAAATTGAAACCTAAGACACAAACTAAAGGTCCAACTACAACAAAATTGGCATTCTGTAGTTAATGGAAGCATAAGAATTTTGTCTCTACACTCCAATCACCAAAATTCCACACAAGCTCTGAAATGAACTCCATTTAGACTGAATTTCCACAAACCAAATCGAACTCCAAAAGAGCACCTAGAGACATGAATGAAAGGTCTAAATATACCAAATTTGATATTTTAGAGCTAGTGGAACTATCAAAACTTGATTTCAAACATATTTACTAAAAATTCACTCACAAGTTTCATTATTTCAAGGTTAAGCCTTCAAAATAAGAAAACTAAAATAACAAACTATAGAGCTTCCAAGGAACTAAACTAACCAAACCATTAAGTCATAAATGACTTGGGCAACCAAACAGGTAGATCTAAACACAGAGAAAGCAGAACATAAAGGAAATGACTAGGTGGATCACTACATATGACCAATAAAAGACCACTTTCACTTCCCCTCATGGGACTTTTTCTTTCTTTTATTTTCCTATTTAATTGTGCAATGTTCAAGCCATATTCCGTCAATGTATTATGTCTATTTTTATTTATATACTGAGGATACAATTAAGTATTTCATCAATTATTTCTCTGTGGTGGGTGATTCATTTGATATGTGTTTGGAGTATCTTTCTCAAGTTCTAAAGTTGTGTGATGAAACAAACATAGTGCTCAACTGAGAGAAGTGCAACTTCATGGTTAAAGAGGAACTTATTCTCGGATATGAATTTCAGCAAAAAAAGATTGAGGTTGATAGAGAGAATATCAAGGTGCCGATTTCTATGAAGGGGATTCATAGTTTCTTAGGTTATGCTGGCTTCTACAAAAGATTCATCGAGGATTTCTCAAAGATTTAACAAACTTTATGAAAACTTCTCGAGAAACAGGTGAAATTTAATTTTGATAATGCTTTCTTAAAAGCCTTTGAATGTTGGAAGGAGAAGCTGGTGAATACAAATATAGATTGGACTCAGGCATTTGAGGTTATGTGTGATGCTAATGGTTTTTCTCTTGGGAAATCTTGAGCCAACACTTATAGAATATTTTTCATTCTATATACTATTTTAGCAAGACACTTAATTTGGCTTAGAAGAATGAAACTATTACAGAGTAGTGGTTTTAGCTGTTGTAATTGATTTTGAGAAATTTAGATATGTTTTTATAAGTACTAAGGTCATAGTTCCTAATGATGACTCATCACTAAGGTACTTAATATTGAAGAAGAATGCTAAACCCAGGCTGATTAAATGGATTTTTCTATTACAAGAATTTGATTTTGAAGTAGTTTATTACAAATAGGGAAAAGGGGAATTTAATAGGCCTATAAGTATCAAAATAAAAAATGACAAATAATAAAAGCCATATTATACAAAAAAACAAATTTTAGATTTTACAATCAAGTGGCTAATTATAATTCCAAATTATTAGAAGAGAAAAAATGTGGTTGAGCATCTAACCATTCTTGATACATTCCCATATGAGCAGTTTTTTGTTTTTTCACATTATCTTATTCCATGGTTTGCTAATTTTGCTAACTTTTCTGCAAGTGATTTAAAGCATGATGATTGGAGTTACCATCATAGAAGAAAGTTCATATATAATGTGAAGAGATACTATTGGGATGAGCTTAACTTATTTTACATCTATGCTAATAATATAATTCAAAGGTGTATTTCTGATGTCGAGATGATTAGCAAACTTGAGGCTTGTCGGTCATCCCCTGTGGGGGAACATCATGATGATATGTGGACAACACAGAAGATTTTATAGTGTTCGTATTATTCGGCCACCATTCTTTAAAATGTACATGAGTATGAAAAACCATGTCTTTGATCCCATTGATTTAGTATTGTGTCTAAAAGAAAAAAGTTGTCTCTAATCCTATGATTGAGGTAGAACTATTTGATATGTAGGGTATTGATTTCGTAGGGCCATGTGTGAGTTCATATGGCATGAATTCAATTATTGTAGCTATGTATTATGTGTCAAATTGGGTGGAGGTGGTTGCGCTTCAAAATAATGAAGGTAAGAATGTCATAAAATTTCTGAAAAACACTATTTTTACCCATTTTGGTAACCCCCAAGAGCGATCAAAAGTGACTGTGGGTCGTACTTTTGCAACCGACTGTTCAGTGTTGTTTTGGCTAAGTATGGTGTAAAATATAAGGTGGAAATTCCTTATCATCCTCAAACAAGTGAGTAAGTTAAGGTATCTAACCGAGAGATCTAGACCATCATATCCAATATTAGGGACAAAAGCCGAATTTATTAGTCGGGTGAGCTTGATGATGCTTTATGAGCATACTGGATTGCATACATAATCCAATAGGTATGTCTTCATTTTAGCTGGTGTAATGTGAATCATGTTATTTGTCAGTTAAACTTGAGCATAAGGTCTTGTGGGCTTTGAAGAAGCTTAATTTGGATTGGAATGAGGCCTCTAACTTGAGGCTTGATCATCTTAATAATATGGATGAATTTCTCCTAGCAACTTATGAAAGTGAAGCACTATACAAGTAAACGATAGTTATTCCAAGATAGGAAAATAGAGAAGAGATAGTTCAGCCCAGGTGATATGGTATTATTATTCAACTCCAGACTTTGTTTGTTTCCTTGAAAATTAAAGTCTAGGTTTTCTTAACCTTTCATAGTGGTACAAGTATTCTTACATGGGGCCATTAAATTAGATGGGAAAGAAGGAAATTGGTTCAAAGTTAATGGGCATCGTATGAAGCACTACTTGAGATCTTAGGAAAAAAGTCAAAATAGATAAAACACTTTATCTCGATAAAGTCGAGTATGATATAATACATATTATGATACAATGTAAAATAAGGTGCTACTTTGTAGGAAACCCAAGATTGTATATGTGAACTTGTAAAATTTGTTTAATAGTGTCATAGGATGTCCAATTTAAGCAGGGTATGTGGTTGGAGTAGAATTACAGAAAAGAGGTAACAACAAGTTTTCACAGATCATCAAAATATTTCATGGTACGTGAAACATAGCGTAAACTTAGTCCAAAAAATTGATTTAGGAAGTTATTACGGTTGGGTTCACATATTAGGAACATATTTCATAGTCCGTAGAATCAATCTCTAATAACCTTTCCCAAGTAATTACTTAATAAACCATAAAAGATATTCCTCGAGCCATAGTATAGCTTCATGACTCATGAAAATTTAGGGTCAAACCGTTAGTGTGTGCTTTAATTTAACATTATCTGACCTATAACAAAAGTTATATTTTCCCTTCCCTTCTTTGGTTTAATATGTTTTCACTTATATTAAAAGAGACCATTTTTAAATTTAATTCATTTACTCTCCACCTCAAATGGCTACATCCCATTATCCCACGATCCTAACACCTATTCCATAAACCCATGACCTTGTTCCCAATTTTCACTCCACACACTGCCATGCAGCATAAATACATCACTTACTAAGTTTGTTTCTCTGATTGTACTAAGTTACTTAACCAATAGATTCCCCGTTTCATATTTATTATTTCTCTTCTTGGTAAGTTCTTTTTATTTTTTAATTTATTTTTCAATTATGAAAGTTGGAAGTGATTGCTAATATTGTCTCTCTATAATTTGGTGCTCTAAAATGGATGTTGCTGTGAATGTCATGAACTTAGTAACAGGTGTAAGTTTTACATTGATATTCTATGGGTTTATATTGAATTTGTGTTGGGTTTCATGATGGTGGTGGTTTTGTATTGACGTTATTTTAGGTTTAAGTTTTTTTCTTGAACCTAGACGTAGATTAGGGTTGTGAACTAGGCTGAAGCATATGAAATTGCATAAACTAATTTACATAATATTGTGTGAGATGATTGATTATGGTTAATTTGTTAACTTGTGTTCTTTATGGTCCGAGTAACTTTTATGACCTCTATGGTTGCAGGCGCAATGAACTTATTTCACTTTTAGTATTACTGTGCCCAATATCCTACCAACACTATTTGATAATTGTTATGGGTGAAGTGTGTGTAGCCTATGTGCATCATTTTGTACTTGTGGGATACTAAATTTTTTTCTTTACTGTGTCTATTCTTCTACCTTAGTGACTGAGGGAAGGATCTTAGGTTCATCATTCCATACAAAGATATATTACCTAGATGGGTCATTACCTTAAGTATTGAGTGATGAAACCAAGTTCTAGCCTTTAAAACTTTCAAACTGTTTTCTTCCCAGGATTTCATGAATGGTTATACAAATTATGAAAGAACTTGACAGTTTGTTAAGTGAGCTGTGAAACCTTGCATGCCTTCAATAGTTACCCAGTCTTTACAGATTTTCCCAATTGAAAAACTAGGTTTTTTCCTTATTCAGTTCATTTTAGTTCATATTACATTTTATTGGTTTTTCTTCTCTAACATATAACTAATATGTTATCCCACATGTACCATGCCTCCCAAAGCACCTGCTACGTATTATCTTCAACAAGGGTATCCAAGAGTGTAGGATGAGCAAGACATTCAGTTAATGAGCCAGATCTTTCATCTACTAGTTTTGTGGAACATTATCGTGTCGAGATGGGGTATTACTCCCCTAAAAAAACTAAGACTCATACTGGAGCATTAGAAACTCCACAGCCACCCTCTAACTAGTCTTATGAGGTAGGGGTCCCATAGTCTCTGCTAGGGAATCTGATAGAGGGTCGGACAATGATGTAGTTGAGGTATTCAAAGAAGCTTTGAGTTTAGCAGAGAGTTCCAAGGATGGATCCACTAAGGGTTCTTTAGAGCACTTAGAGTCAAAAGTCTGAGTGGCATATTCATACTAAGTAGAGAAGATCAACTCTATCCATGTAATGACCCTAGATATCAATTTTATCTTTCTTAATGTTTGACTATTTTCCTTCCCCATAGTCCCATTAGATAAACCTAAGTGTGGTTACATGGTCAGTTCGGGTATGGGATGAGATTTGATCGAAATTTTGAGAATTATTAGTTTTGGAGCCTTTATGTACAAAATGAGGAACTCTAGGGGTCATCTAGAGTTCAGGACCTCAATTAAGAATTTCATCAGTTCCATCATCTTTAGAATGTTGAGTTTGGTCTAGTTACATTCTCATTTCCTATTTTAGACATTATGTGGTAATTTTGAGCACTTGGACGGGCTAAAAGTTGAGTTAGTAGTGAAAGGGTTAACTTGGGTAAACATTTGGTTTTACATTGCTTGGATAGAAAATTTGATGGTTCTATTGGATTCGAAGGGTGGAATTTCACCTAGAAAAAGGTCCCCTTAGTTCATGCACCTCGTTGTATTATTTTATCTTTTTTGGTGAAGAGTTATTTTTGCCTCTTAATGGGTATCGAGTTAAGGAGACCTCATAGGAATGATTTGATGGTTTTATTGAGTTCACACTTTTAAAATTAGTGTGTGTGCATATCTACATTGTTTGCATCGAGTTCCAAATGAACCCCAAAGTCCCATGCAAAGTCCATAAGTTATTGTTGTTTGCTGTCAAAAACTGGTCTGTCACAGCCTTTGATGCGATCGTAGTAAGTGCCCCATATCCCATTTTGCATGATCATAGTTGTGTAGAGAGGTGTTATCTTCCCAAATTCCTTCAATGGTGTGATCAAGCTAAGTGACCATGATAACGGGACCGTATGTTCCTGGTAGTGTATATTTTTAAAACAGAGGGTTCATGTTATTTTCCTTATTATTCATGAAAAACATGAACAAAAACCTATTTTTACAAAACATGACAAGTGTTTTCTAGGCTAATCAATTGGGTAAGTTTCCTAAATTATTTCCGTCAAATCTATGCTACTTTAATATTATTTTTGGTATAATTCTAATGGTTTTGAATCCTAAATAGTGGGTGAAAGGTTGAACTGAAAAATTGTTAAACCTTGGGATTTTTGCAATGAAATGGAATGAGTTTTTTTATGAAACTTGACAATTAACATTCCATAATGATGGGTATCATTACTTTATGATCAAAACTTAATCTTAACCTCATGGGATGGGGTTGGTTTTTGTGTAAACAATTGGTTAGTTTTTTCTGGACTTAGTGTTTAATTCTTCTATTTCTACATATTCCGCTAAGTTAAAGGCCATTTGGAAGGTAAAGGTACTTGAGTAGCTATATTCTTTGAAATTAATGCAAGTTGAGGTTTATGGATTTCTATAAACAATTATGTTTTCTTTCTAGTTGTGTTGTGATTTTGGGGTGACTGTGGATACTTAAGGACTTACATTATATACCATGTTCACTCTAAAAAGGGAATGAATAAGTTGGTGTAATGGGAATATTTGTGAAGTTGTTGAATTGAATAGATACTTGAAATGTGTTGTGAGTTATTTGGTTTGAATCGTGTTGTGAGAAATAATAATATGGAAATAATTGTGATTCAATTGCATACTTGATTATAAAATTACCGGAAAAAAGGAAATGGAGACCTTGCATATGAGTTGAAACCTTGATTTGTAAGATTTCATGTGATTCTTATGAGATAATGCTCACTTGTAATTATTCAAATGTGGATTTTTACTATGTAAAGGCATGTCTGTGTAATTTATCAGTGCCTTATCATATTATTGAAAAGGTACAACTCTACAATTGATCGATTCCAAAGTATATTATTGTAAAGGCATGACTGTTTAATTTACCAGTGCCTAATTATATTATTTACATGGCATGATTGTATAAATGATTGGTGGCTAATTATATTGGTGAACTAACTTGACTATGTATCTAACCAGTGCCTACTTTATTAATGATTCTTGATTAAAATTTCAGTAGTAGCTTCGTGATAATCAACTCATATTTCTATTCAATGTATAAAATGTTACTGGGATAATGTATATAAATTGTATTGTGAATTGTAGTATTGTGAAGGATCGGTTGGGGACTAGGAGTTGGTTTTCTCTTAATAGTCAGCGAGCTGAGGACACTGCTGAGTACCATTGTTTTGTACTCACACTTGTTTTTCTACATTCTTATGTAGGTACATTGAATTAACCATGAGTTCTTCCTTTCGGACTAAACCACTTTTTGGTGATTTATAAATATACCTTTTGTTCATCCACAGTCCTTGAAATTTCCATTATATCTTAGATTTTTTACTTATTGAAAGGCTGACATTTTTATTAGACTTTGTATAATTCGTTATTAGTGTCTATGTACAGTGACACCTAGTTTTGGGAAGTATAGTTGATTTTCTACACTTTATAAGAGATTTACTCTTTATTACCTTCAGTTATTATTTTTTGCTATTTATTGCACCTTGTTTTGTCTGAAATCGTTAGTTAGGCTGACCTACCGGGTTAGGAAGGTAGGTGTAATCATTCTTGGTTATAGGGTGTTAAATTTGGTATCAGATCCATATATTTTTAGGTCCCACTTTACTTAAAGTTTAGTAGAGTCTTGCAGATTAATATGGAAAGGTCCATAGCTTATCCTTGAGAGGCTACAGAACTCTAGGAAACATCTCTTCATTCTTTAATTCCTGCCTAGTGTGGGTAATTCATGTGTGTTGAGTACTCGATAGATGGCAAGGACCTGAGCCACAGTTAGCAAAGTAGGTGAGCGACAAGATTTACCAAATCCAGCTACAAAAGGGTAGGTAACAAGGTGTAGCCCGACGAAGAGTTAAAAGGTAGCTCCTGCTTGGGGTTGAGCTAGGGAGGCTTCACCTGAGCCAGTTATGGATTAGGCTGAGGAGCAGGTTCCTTAGGAGTATGTTACAACCCTTTTATTTCAGGATACATTGTTAAGATGCTTTGGGTTCTTGAGAGTATAGAACAGGGCGGTATGCAACAGGGTTCACAAATTCAGGCACGTATAGAGACCTAGAATAGAGAGTCATCCCAGTGATTCATTAGTGCGAGGGACAGGCTGCATCAGGAGCTCAATGGGTTGTGGAAGAAGGGCATAACTGTGGATTGGTATGTATTCTACTTTTATGAGTTATCCAGACATGCTTTAGCTAGCTTACCTGATTAGCAGGAGAAGATATCCAGCTTTATGAGAGGATTGAGTTCTTACCTTTGGAATTTAGCATTCACAAGTTCTCAAATGCTAGAAGCTACCACCTCATAGTGTGATTGAGGCAGCGAGATAGTCTAAGATCCATTATACATTATGATATTTACTACTAGAAAGATTCATTCTAATAAAATCATAAACACAGAATATACACTTATTTGAATTTTATAATAAAAACATATAGAATAAAAAACATACCTCTTATTAGATCTTCAAATCACCGGAGATATCAACCTTTCTTTGCTTAGTCTTCCCTAGTTCTTTTCTCACCTGAATTTTTAAGGGATAATAGCCTAGGAGCAAATGATTTCTTAATAGACCTCTAAAGATTTTAAGAGATGTGATCTTTAAACTAATATGTTTCTAAATACAATTTTTCAAAGTAAATTTTCTGGTTTTATGATTTTTTTCAGAAATTATCTTTTATAGTAGTGATATCATTTGTATATTGAATCTTAGACTAGAGAGAAAGTTTAGCTAGACGAAAAAGATTTCTTTATTTCAAGATTTCTCAAACTTGGAACTTGTTCTTTCATATTACAATGAGGCTCTTTATATAGATAACCTCATAATATTGCTTACACCATTGCTTACATATTTACTTCAGAAGTAGTACAAAAATTGCTTACATCATTCCTTATATATTTCCATAATACAAAAGATAACAATATCTTGTCGGAAACTTTATATCTTTTCTTCTACAGTTCCTTCTACTAACATTTCTTCTTGTTGATATTTGTATCATATTTTGTCATTTTCTGCTTGTCTTCTTTTTGTCAGATGATTCCAAGGATAATATGGTCTTCTGCATTTGGGTTGCATAGGGTTGTAATATGTTGGGTTTCATGTATCTGACTTACATGATCCCAAATAATATATCTTGATTACATTGGGCTTTTTCAAAAAGGATCAGATCCTTTTGTTTTAGTCTGGCTGGTATTAGTAGCATTAGTAGTATTTTTAGTATTAAGAACATGCCCTTTTCTTTGTCTTGTTAATAAGTGATGTTGTTCTATTGTCTCCTTTGCATTTATATGCTTCAAATCCATGATTCTATCATGCATGAAGGACAGTTCCATTGTGTCTTGGGTTAATATGTCATTGTTGTGTATAAGGTAATAATTTCTTCAACACTTTCTTCTTTTGAGGATCGAATAATACAAGCTTTTCAGGCTTTTATCATGTCTGCTATCTTGGATTTTAAGGTCATCAGTCCAATGGCTCTTTCATTACTCGGCCATTCTTGAAGTTTATCAATAGTACAAGGAATTTGTTGCTTTAGGCTTTTATCATCTCCATTTATTATACTATTTTTTCCAGTTTTAAATATTTGACAAATTACAATAGGTTTTCCCATCATATCTGTAGCAGCATCAAATATTTGTATATCATAAATACCTTTTTCGAATGATTCCATCATCGCTTTAGTAGAATCCACAATTACACTTGGTAGTTATGCAATATTGTAAAAAGTATCATTAACTATTATCTTATCAATAAATCCATAAGTAAATAATTTTAAAACTATACTAGGATTAATATTTTCACCACATAAATATGTGGGATATTTGCTCATTTTGGAGCTCCTTAGAATACGTGGGTTAGATTTATAATCATAAAATTTGCTTATTTGTTCATATGCAGTAATAAATTCTGGTTTGTATTTCAGCTTATCAGATACAGTTATTTGGGAGTTTGAAGAGGATGAAGTTGTGGATACTATTACATGTTTGGACTGGAATTGTGTAGGAATTATGGTTGAAGGGTTAACAGAATTTTTTAAGGTTTTCAATTTTCTTTTTCTTTGATAGCTTTAGTGAGTTGTTTAAGAAGTTGGGTATTTTCTTGTAGTTTGGTAGCAATAATATCTGTATTTTGTTGCATAATAACTGTAACATGGATAATATAGTCATTCAGGCTTTCATCAGTTGTCATTATTGTACCTGCTAAGAAAATTAACTAGAATATTTTTAGTCTCAGATATATTTTTTACAATAAAATCATAACAACAAAAGAAAGATTGTCATTTTTTCTTTTATTTAATTCTGGTAGAGGATTAATTTTATTTGTAATAAAAGATTTTACCTGAGTATTATCAGTTTTAACATTAAACTTTACTGGTAGTAAATGATAATGTAATTTCTTTATTTTTAATTTTACTGCCAATAATTCTTTTTCATTAATATGATAATTTTTCTCATTAGGTTTCCATGTTCCTTCTCCATAGCTACTTATCATAGGTTTTTCTTTATCAATATCATTTTTATCATAAGCTATAAGGACTGCTCCCCATCGTACATCACTTGCATCTGTAAATAACTCTAATTGATTAGTATCAGTTGGTATTTTATGCTTTGGTAAAGTCTTTACTTTTCCCTTTATGTTTTTCATAGCTTTATCATGTTCTTCTTTTCATTAAATACTTTATTTTTTTCTTTTATTAAATCTTGTAAAGGTTTTCTTAACACTGGTAAATCTTTTATATGATTTGAAGCATAATTTATTATTCCTAAGAATTATTGTACTTCTTTTTTGTTTTCTAATTTGTCCTTAAAGTTTTTTATTTTTGTCACTATATGATCTTGTAATTTTAATTCATCTTTGTCTATAATATATCTTAAATATTCTATGTTATTTTTAAATATTTCAGATCTCTTTTCTGATAATAATATTCCATGTTGTTTTACCGTTTTTATAAATTCTTCCAAATGTTTTATATGGTTATTTAGA